>JARUHE010309201.1:0-12184 GCA_031471125.1 Archaeomysis grebnitzkii | reverse complement strand
TATTTGTATTGTTATTTTATTTGTATTGTTATTTTATTTGTATTGTTATTTTATTTGTATTGTAATTTTATTTGTATTGTTATTTTATTTGTATTGTTATTTTATTTGTATTGTTATTTTATTTGTATTGTAATTTTATTTGTATTGTTATTTTATTTGTATTGTTATTTTATTTGTATTGTTATTTTATTTGTATTGTAATTTTATTTGTATAGTTATTTTATTTGTTGTGTAATTTTGTTGTCTAAATTGTATTATACTTAATTGTATTTTTATTAAACATCTGTTTGTCTATTTCAGTGGAGTGGAGCGTCGACGATTGGCAGACGACGACGGGATACTTAGAGCTACGCGACCTTCGTCGTATGTCGGCGGTGATCGAGGGGTTGGCCCAGGGTAGGAGACATCACTTCAGGGTTTCAGCCGGCAACCTCAGGGAGTTCGGACATCCTATTGAAACTCTTCCCTCCACCGTCATTCCTTCCAGTGAGTTGTTTTTTTAAATGTTTCAATGTTAATATTATTAATTATTTTTAATATTATAATTATTTTTAATATTATTCATTATTTTTAATATTATAATTATTTTTAATATTATTGATTATTTTTAATATTATTGATTATTTTTAATATTATTAATTATTTTTAATATTATTAATTATTTTTAATATTATAATTATTTTTAATATTATTAATTATTTTTAATGTTATTAATATTATTAGTAATATTATTATTAATTAATATTAAACATTATTTATTTAGTTTTATTTAGTAAAATTGTTTTTGTTTTACATTTTGTTTGTTTTTATATTTAGTACGAATTTCTATTTCTTGAATTATAAAAACCTTTTTAATAAAATAAACAACAAAAAATGTAATTTACAAATAAATAAATTTATTAAATGGAAATAAAAAAATGATTTTACCATCTTAATTTGATTAAAGATTTTTTATGGAAATAATTTGAGTTTTTAAATGCTCATGTTGATGTCCATTAGTTATTGTGATATTGGTTATTAATTATTAGTATTAATATTATGGTTGTTATTATTATTAAGATTATTAAACATTCATGTTTATGTCGATTATTTATTGTGATAATAGTTATTAAAGCATTGCAGGGTCTGGTGTTTCTAATTTTAAAGAAAATAAATCTTTAAGTAACTTTACATTTTTAAAAAACTAAAAAAAAATTCTTCAGGTTGGCGTGACACGGACCTACGTCGCCCCCGCCTGGACGGTCTCCTGCGCGAGTTGGACACATTATTCTGCGAGGTGCGCACCGCCCGCCCTGAACACGCAGCCGAAATCCGCGCTATCGAGACCGGTGCCGAAACGCCTTTGAACCAACGCCGTGCCATGAAGAAGAAGTCGCTGATGCAACTCTTCACTCCAGCACCCAAGTTCCAGAGGAACCTGAAAAGGTGAGAGTAATGACGTCATGGAGATGAATTTTGACAACTCCCTGTTGAATTGTCAGGGAGGATGTATGGATGTGTTCCAGAACATCTTCCTTACTTGGGAACATTTTGTACTTTAGTTTCAATGAACTATGCTTAGATGCAAAATACAGCCACTAATTTTATATCAACAATACTTTAAATTACCTAACAATATAAATGAATTATTTTTCAGAGGGTCATACCTGGCTTGCATCATGTTCTGCGAAGACAAAGTTCTCATCACGACGGAAGATTTTCCTCCTGTCGTGGAAGTGGACGAAAATTACCTCAGCCAACCCAAGACCCATTACCTGTGGCTCATGAAGGTCAGTTTTTTACTTTAATTACTTTCCTTTCAAATTGATTCTAAAATATTTTTTTGGAAGTTATAAGGACTTCATTTAACGTATTAGTTTATCTAACCTATATGGATACTCCATTAAAATGTACATTTTTTCCCCACATAGATTCAATAAAGTTTTGAAAAAATGAATGTTCTTGTACAGCCTATATGAATCAACAATAGCACAAGTGAGGCAGCCCACGTTCAAATAACATAAAGCTTACTTTTTTTTTATTAAAGATAATTTCCCTCCAAATTGTAGGTAGCAACCACGTGGGAGGACGTGAAATCCCTGCGACAAGACATGGAGCAAGCGGGGTCGGCCTCGCGCTTGCCCTTCCGAATAAAGCTGCTGCAGGCAGCGGCCAACATGCAGTCCGCTTTGGGCATCCAAGATTTGGGTCAGTTCTACCACCAGCCCATCAAGGACAGCAACGGCACCCTCGTCTTCTGCACCGTCAGGCACATCCGGTCGACGAAAGCTATCTCCGCCATGAACGTCAAGTGGGTCCCCATCTCGAAGCTGAAAGAGAGGAAGTTTGGACTGCCAGGTGATTAGATTATTTTGGAAAAAAAATTATAAACTTGTGTTTGAAATAACTTTTTAAATGTTTTTTTTTTAAATAATAATTTTCAAACTTGATAAATACATTTTATATAGACCCCTTGCCTGCAAAAGTTGTTTAATGTAGCTGGGTTTATAGACGATTTTAAACATTCTAAATTATAACTTTAACATTAAATTGTTTCTTTTAGGATTGGACGGTGGAAATCTACAAGCTGGTGAGATGTTACTAAATTCATTGCAAGACCAGAAAATTTACAACAAAGTAAGCCAAGTTCCTCTAAGACAGGGTTTGTACCTCGGCTACATGAAGCTTCAGAGTTCCGTCGAAGAGCTGCAAGTCGTGACCAACGAGAAGAACCCAAACATGTTTCCTCACATAAAAGTCAGAGACAATCCCCATGTCTCAAGGTAATTGGCGACACTTTCTCCAGTTCAATGTTTAACGAGCATTCAAAGTTGTGTTTGTATATTCCAAAAGGTTATATATTTGTGTAATTGTTCAATACAATTCTATACATTTTTTCAAATAAAAATCTTGGTTAACCATAAATTTGATGAATGGGCTAAGCCTAAAATTTCTAAAATGTAAATTATTTAAAAAAAACGTATTGTAGGAGGAATAAAGGTTTTCATGTATTCTACCTTAAAATTGCCAGTTCTTTCATTTGTTTCAAATGAAATTTCTCTCAGCCTCATATAAAAATCACGGTCACTATAAATTTAATTTTTTTTTATAAATTGTGTGTTTTGATGAGTAAATACGGTTTTCATCAAAAAAATACTTAGTTACACCAGTGAGTGCAGTGTCGAATCTTATATTCTTTATTTTCATTTAAACAAACTTTTTTTTTTATTAAGTTGAAGAAAAAACAGCAAAATTTTGTTAGTCCATTTCATCCCCAAGACGAACACCAATCAGAGGTCATTTATTGAAGCCCGTTTTTCAAACACAGCATAATATTGTGTATTTGAATCTTTAATTATAACAATTGTTTTTTTATTTTTCTACCTTGAGTGTTTTTATTTTAATTATAACATTTTTTCTTCTTAATATTGTTCCGTTGAGTATTTTTATTTTCATTAAATATTTTTTCATTTTCAGAGAGGAGTGGGAATGGGTGCAAACCTTAGCAAGGCATGACGCTAATTTCTTCAACAGAAATAGCAATCCCGACATCTCTGATGACTTGAGTCCGGGCCAATCTATGGAAATGACTCCAGCACAACGTGTCTGGCATAACGAATTAGTGAAGGCGGTTCAACTGATATTAGACCAGCTTTCCTTAGACGAAAGTGACCAGAGTTCTCATCGACTCTACACAAGTGAAGTGTTGGAACTAAGCAGTGAAGTGACTTTGTTGTTACTCCTCCCTCCAGTCGAGTCCGTTTGCTGTGTTCCCGGTCAAGAGGACCCTTTGTTGTCACAGCCGGGCTTCATGGCCCTGTCGCTACACACCTTCGAGATGATCCACATGGGCACCTATCAGGGCGACCTCTTGGGCAGGTACGCTCGCTTGTCCTACATCCTGGAGATGGATACTTTGATGGCACAACATGCAAGTCGAGAAGCCTTCAGTCAGGCGGAGGTGAAAGAGACAAGGGATCGACTGTGTCAGTTGCATCAGTTTCAGAGTCAATTGGAGATGATTTGGAGGAAGTTTCGATGGGTTATGGACTCCATCAATTTTGCAAGGGACAAAGCCATGCCGGGGTTGTCAGTTCTCAGCCTCTATTCCAGTTTAGACTTGAATGATTCGAGTTTCTCCAACAAAATTACCATCCCATCGTCTGTGATATCTCATGAATTCCATCATAGTTCAAATGAATCTCTTCAGCCAGGTACAGAAAATAAAAGACTTCGCAAAGATAATTTTTCGTTCAAAAGTAGAAGAAACGACGGCTCTAGAATGCTGAAATCTAGCACTGCCGAAAACATTCGCGTTCTTGCCCACAACGAGGCAAAGTTTCCCAAATCTAAAACTACTGGGTGCTTATATGAAAGCAGTTCTTGTCAGAATTTTAGTAAATCAGAAACTTCAAATGAGTTACTACGTGGCAAAGAAGAGCAAAATGAAAACATGCTTTTGTTTTCATGGCCAACCAATTCAGTCGATAACCAACCCAGTGAAACTTCTCTTTACTTTAAAGACCAACCTAAGACAAGAAGTGAATATCATTTGCAAAGGTGCTTAGAACAAATTTCTCCACTGCCTAGAAAATGCAGTGCTCCATCCTTTTTAGACAGACAAGAGAACGTTTGTTCGAAATCATGTACAGACGAAAACATTGTTGCAAAGAACGAGTCCTTGTTGTCCTTAGAATCCGTTGACCATAACCCTAGCTGCAGGAAGAAAAAGGAGAGCAGTGTCGACCTTGACGATGCTGTCGGCTCTTCCGGTGGGAAATCACCGAGTGGAAGTTGTTTCGATCTCAACCAGCACTACAACCTCCACCGCGCCAGCAGTAGCCTCAGCCACGACTCAGAGGCCTCATTCTCTAGCATGACAGCGAGTCTGAGATCCCTCTCTTCTAACGAAACTGAAACCGATGCCCTCAGTCTGCTGAGTAAGGAGAGTGGGCGAAGTTTGGAGAGTGGGCGGAGCATGGAGAGTGGGAGGAGCAAGGAGAGTGGGAGGAGCGAGGCCAGTGAGGGCAAGAGCACTGAAGGAGATGAGGCGGCTGAGGGGGGGCGAAGGTCAGAGGAACCTGCAGTGATTCAAGTCTACGCTGCCTATGACACGGGACTTGCCTCTGGCACGTCCGTCAAGCTGCACATCACGCACCGAACTACCGCCAGGGAAATCATCGACATCGTTGTGAAGCAGCTGAACATGGCGGTGGTCCTAAAGGGAAAAAGTGGACCCATCTACGGCATGGACAAGCTGAGAAACTTCTGCTTGGCCGCGGTCATTGGGGCGAGGGAGAGGTGCTTGAGGGATGACTTCAGGCCCCTGCAGTTGCAACATCCCTGGAAGAAAGGTCGACTTTATGTGAGGCTGAAGAACGATCTCTTGGCAGCTATCGACCAGTCTAACTCTAACTCTCGAACTTCAGCTTATCTGTGAATAGAACATTTGTATATTTATTTCATTGTACAAAATCATCATTCTTCATTATAATTTGTTGACATCAAAAATGCAATTTTAAAATTGAATACATGTAAGCTTAATTCATTTAGATGTGTTTTCATTGACAATAACTATGTAATAATTATTAAATATTTGTTAGTTTTATCGATTATTGATTTAAAATATGATTCATTATTTATTATTGAATCTACTGAATGCATACGAAAATGTAATCACAAATCTTGTTTTTTTTCGATTCAGACTTAACATTCAACTCCTTATCCCCATCATCATCATCATCATCATCATTACTTTAGTTTGCAATTTTAAAGTGTTGAACTATTTTGATGTTTACAAAAATGATTGACAATACATTTAGATAAAAAATACCCTATTTTAACTAAATATTTGAGTTGTCAAAATGTTTTTAATGTTCCGTATTAGAAATTTGATTTCCTAATTACCATCACTTTGATAGCTGATTACAAGTTTCAAAAAAAAACTTTGACAAAAATTTTCATTGTACACGTTTAGTTTTCAAATTTACTCTGACAGTGCTCAAACACACTATATTCTAAATGTTATTTTCTCATATTGATAAAGTAACAGCTTTATGCATCATTGTCTATCGTTTTTATAATAATAATATTTTATATGATTGTTATACTTTTTGTTTAAGTTGAATGTGTTCAATTGTTTGTGATTTTATGGCAATCGACAGCTTTGAAAAAGTTGCTAGACTGATTGATAGGACAGGCTAGAATAAAAGTTAAAATATGATGGACATGTTTAAATCAAAAGTCAAACATCAGGGACAGGATGAGTTCGTTCTCTTGTGCCATAGGAGATATGCTCAGATGTATCTTTTTCCGTACAAAAATAACTCAATTTGAAATACGTACTTTTATTTATTTGTAAACATCTGCATTTTCAAAGTTAGATGTAGATACCAATATTATTATTTTTTCTTTATGTATGTATTTATGTATACATACGTATATGTAAGTATAAACATGTATATTTATATATACATATATATGTGTATATGTAATTAAAATGTTTAATTTTACTTTAAAATGTTGTCTAGATACAAAACATTCAATTGATCGATCTAGCATGTTTGAAAATAAATGTTTTATAGTGAATAGGAATGTTTTGTTTTAATTAAATATTTGATTACGGAAAAGTTCGAGTCTTCATAACAAGACGTTTAAAGTATCCAAATTATAATCGGTGACAATCAAACCAGAAAGTCAGTTGTAGCGTCAAATTAAGTTGATCTCAAGTTTTAATATATATGCTGAAAGTACTTGACTAACTCGTATGTCTAGGCTAGTCAAAATTAATTAACCTTTATGAACAATGCATATTTTTGTGTTGATTCTATACACTTTCCTGTGATTCAGTTAAAATCATATCACATTGTACCAATGTGATATGATTTTGATTGAGCTACTAGAAAGTTTATTGAATCAACAAAAAATGTGAACTGTCAATTTTGACTAGCTTCTACATGAAAGTTAGTCAAGTGATTTCACTGTATATTTTGATCCAAAATAGTTTTAGCTCGGTTATTCTGAAAAAATAAAATGTTCTATGATTCCAATTTTTATGAAAATTTTTAAATGTGCAATATTATTTTAAGTTTTTTAGATGTCTTTCAAGGCTGATTTGATAAATCTTTATTTTACACATATGTTAATAATCTCAACAGTTGGCTAACTCGGCATATCTTTCATTGTACTTTCAATAATTTAAATATATCAACGTTGTTCAATAGTATTCAATTTCTATTTAATATATATTTGTGTTAGTTTATTATTAATGAAATGTGTGCCTTAAATACCAAGTTTCAACTTTTCATAGCTCTACGCAATCTATTTTATTTGAGAACTTTTTAACTTGAGCTATTGTCAAATACTTAAAAATCTCTAAAGCAAAATTATAATAACAATTATTTTTTAATTTACATTTTAGACATTCTCTGAAATTTTGAAATTTCAATTAATAAATAATATATTATTAGTGCAATACTTTTATCTTTTGCTGTTCAAAGATATCAAAAACATTTCCAATTCTTTAAAAAAGTAAACAAAATAATTCCAATCAAAGATATGAAAAATTCGAATCTTTTGAAAAGGTAAAAGAATTTCAGTTTAAATATGTTGAAAATTTTCTAATCTTTCAAAAAAATAAAAGAAAATATATTTCAGTCGAAATTAGTTGAACGTTTTCTAAGCTTTTGAAAAGGTGAAAGATCCTTTATTTTCAAAGATATAAAAAGTTTTCTGATCTTTTGAAAAGGTGAAAGATTTTCAGTTGAAATTAGTTGAAAAATTCTAATCTTCATGAAAAGGTGAAAAATTTCAATTCATCATCAATGGTGTTTCAACTATTTTATATTTTCACTCAAAGATGAAGAATCATCAAAGGTGGTTGTGACAAAAATTGTAACACTGGCAACTTCGACATTAATTCTAGTATTTTAATTTTTAAAGATACTAAAATTACTAGTAAAGGTGCTAGTGCTTCTATATCTTGTAAAACTTGCAAATATTTTCGTAAAGAAGATTTTGTTTGTAATAATTCAGTGATTTTTGAAGTAGTTTTTTCATTCGTCATAAACCATAAATAAACATTATTAAAATAAGGAATCTTAGAGTGGAAAGGGAAATTATATTCTGAACATTCCTAAAAATCTTTTGAATATTATAACCTCATGAGAAGACCATGGTTATTAATGACATTTTAGAAACATGACGTCATGAACAACACCTCATTAACTGAGGTCACTAGGAGGTTTTGAAATAGATTTTCACTGCTAGATTGACTGGATATGTTCAGATTAAAATGCCATAAAGAATTTCTTGCGCTTAAGATTTCAATTGTGGTCCTCCAAGACCCAAATAGTTAGGAAAACTGTTTTTTCTGCAATAAAGACTGATCAATGGCAGGTGTGTGTTGTCCTCAAAACCAGAGAAAATCATGACTCTAATTCAGATTATGAGGAACATGAAATCTTACAATGACTCAAATAAATGAAGATTGTATTCAAAACAACCCTTCTTGTATAGCTGTATTTCCACCCTTCAAGCAGTAATAAGTTTTTTTTCTTATTTTGATGTATTCAATGTTAGTTTAGATTATGTAGAGTATCCTTACAACCTTGTGACCTTCCGCTGTTCTCTTTAAGAAATATAATTGTAAAGTGCAATGTAATTAATAGTTCAAGCACCAGAAATTAGATGGGGGACATGTGTTAGCTAATTTTGTCTCCTTCTCAACAGAACAAGAAATCAATTCGTTTGTTCAGTTGGAAAATTATTTTTATGCAATGAGGAAGGAAAGTTTCGCCGACAGTGATTGACAATTGTGAAACTGGGGAGAAAAGATGATGAAACTACTTCAAAAATTGTTTCTTGATACATTATGGTTAATATCAAATTAGTAAATTATTAAATATTTGAAATCTTGACAAAATTATTTTTTATATTTTATATTTATGTTGTACATATGACAAAAATTGTGTAAATTTCTCAATTGAAATTAGAAGTTAAAATTGATCATGCCAAGATAATGTAAATAGTGTATAGCTTAAATTAGGGAACTGTAAATATAAACAATATATATGTGAAGTCTTTCCTTTTATAGTGCAAGTTGGTTCAAACAAAACATTTGTACATATTTGTATTTTAACCCCGGAGGAAGTATATTAAAGCCTTTGTTAAGTTAAAATATTAATGTGTTTGTTTGTTTTGTTGTTAAAAATATATTTAGTATTTTGTTATGAATGAATATTGAAATATATATGAAAAATTTATAAAATTGTGTCTTGGTATGATTTAAAAGTATGATCTCCGATGTGATTTTCCAAAATATGCATTGTATATATAAATATAGTAAACTTGTTATCATAATGTTGATCGTATATGTTCGACCAAATTCTGTATATAGTATATAGTACAAGTATATAAATGTCAAATACAATTATTTATCATAATTACTTTTAAATACCCTTATTCTCTTGATATTCAAAAGTGTAAACTTCGATTCAAAAGGGATTTGAAGAATAGACCAATAGGAAAGCCGTTTTCCCATTGTTCAAACATGTTCTTAACAAAAATCTCAATTTAATACAAGCATAACTATCTTTTGGCTATAATTTGATAGATTATTTTTATTTTTAAATAAAAGACTTAAGTTTTCTAAAAATAGGCGATCTCCGAAAACTCTGTTTTTTGAGGATAACTCCAAAATATTACTTTTTGGAATAAAAAGACTCATGATGTTTTTTTCAAATAAACAAATAGGTTTAAAACTGCATTTGCCTTTAAACATACGTCTTCTCTATGATTTGATAAAGAGTTTTGAAAAAAAATTAGGTACAAAAAGAAGGGAAAATTATTGAGTAAATTTGCATTATTACACTATTTCTTAAACCTCGCAAGCAAACAGAACTATTCAGAACTAGTCCACAATCTTGCCCAGGGAACAAGATACTGAGCAGTATTTCTAAAAAGCTATTTATGTCAAAATATCCTGATAAAATGCACCCAACCAAAAAAGGATTTTTGCCAATCTATTTTTGAGTACACAGACAATTAAGTGTGGGAGGTAATTAATAAGCTCAAATGTGAAGCTTGAAAGAACAAAGTCTTAATGAAAAGTTTATATTTAGTTATATAATCTATGATAAGATGTCTTTTTTTATTGAAAAAAATAGATATTACCAGTCAGCAAGCCCATTTAAATAGCATGTTAAAACATGATTTTTTGGTGGTATTGGTATTTCAATGGGGGTTGTGGCGATCCCCATGGTTTAGCCCCATTCCTATAATAATGGTCATTTAACCATGCTAATCCCATATGGGGGATTAATTGAATTCCCCCAATCTAAATACTCACACGTACCCGCAGGTCTGACATATATATACATGGACTGGCTCGCCAAATGTTTTGATGTCGAATATTTACATAGTCTTCAATCTACTAATCGCCATTTTGAAACGATTTTGTTCTCTTCACTTCCGGTGCTATGCTTAGATAAATTGATCTTATAACTGATGGTATAGGCTAAAGCCTACTTTAGATCTGTTAAACAGCTCTAGCAACTTAGAAAGTACTATCAATTTAGGGGAATTGTTATTTTTCCAATGGCATTTTTATTTGTGATTTATGTAGAATGTCCAATGCACTCGCTTTACTAACTCTGCTATATACAAATAAAATATTTCGCAGCAATGAAGGAAAAAATTTAAAAGTGTACGTTCTTGTAAATATTTTATACTAGGGTAACTCTCGTTCTCACATGTATGCACCAATTCAGGAAGGGTGAAATGCTCAACCATGCTTAAGATAAATAACAAACAAATTGAACACACATGAACCATGTGGAACTCCTTCATAAACAACATAGACCTGCATACTGTACCTCTCAATGGCATGGCAAACTCCAGCAGCCCTATTTGCAATTTCCCTAATGTGCAAATGAAGCCTAAGTGAATATTCCACAATGCTACTCAAATCAAGATAATTATCGACATTAGGAATGGGAGAACCACATACAATTAATATACTGTAATAGTGGAAGTCTATGGTTACGGTCGGATGCAGATGCACATGCGTAGACTTGCATCCAAAACTGTAAATTTCTAGTAATTGCATCCAAAAATCTAGCTCGGCATCTCGTCTTGCATCCGTTTTGTAACTGTGAATCGTTCACTGTTGTAAAAGTTGTATCAGGTTTGTACAAACAAATATTTTTTCAATTTTCTTGACACCCCAAGAAATTTTATAAATTGATTTCGTAAAATACATGGTGAATAAAATAAATGTAGTTATTTACTGTTAAATAAGTTTTTAATACATATGACAGTATATTTTTATTAGATATTATTTATAACTAAATATATGTATCTGACAACGGCTAAATCCCACTTTAGACACAATAATCGGCAAAAGCCTAGTTTCTTGCACATACTTTGTGCAAAAATCATGCACGAACTTACGCAATTATTGCACAAATTCTGCAATAAATATTTTCATTTCAACAGAACCCGACGAACGCTTCAAAATATATACCACATACTCCTCTCACATCTTCAACATAAAGCTCACACAAGTCTGACAAACAACTCGCAAAGGGACCAACAAAAGACTCAACGAAAAACATCAGTAACACAACATGCCATATTTACATCATCAACAACCTAATCACCACCAGCCAACAAAAGACCAACAGTAGGAAGAATCATGAATCCACATTACTATGCACAGAAGCCACATATGATTATATTCTTAAAGAACAAAGAAAACCTTATTTGGAAATATTTACGAATTAAACAATTTTTACATAGACTAGAATCACTAGACGCTTTGATTATTATTTCTAATATTTCGATGTTTAGATTTTTAAGGTCTCGTCGTCGTGAACATTGTTTTCTTAAGATCAAAATAGAATAACAGATTCGTTCTCCATGCGTAGCGAAATTAGTCTCGTGTAATTATTAATAAATCAAGTCTTGTCATCTTGTGTGAGCAAAGAGTAAGTATTGTTTTTCAGCAAAAATGTGAAGAAATTAACATTTCTCCATTCAGTGTTCTTTAACATTTGAAATTTTACTGCTAACAAAAAGACCAAATTCAGGCTCAGGGCAGTGCAGTGCGTCAAGAAGGTCCTCAAAATTTTTTGGAGAACATTTTCTAAAACTCCTGGAGAACATTTTTCTTATTTTTTATTTCTATTAAATAAATGCTATATTT
>JARUHE010309190.1:0-12185 GCA_031471125.1 Archaeomysis grebnitzkii | reverse complement strand
ATTATAATCATAACATTCGTGAAAATATCTTCTATCAGAAAGTATGTATACTTTTTAATTTTTGTAAAAAAAATAACAATGATTTTTTTATCTTATGCTTCTGTTTATTTTACAATTTGTTTATCCAACAAATGTGAATTTTAATATACATACACACGCTAATTTAAATGTGTTTGGTGCAATCATTGCAGAAGCATTACATGGTTAAAATGTTGAAAACATCCATTCAACATGAAGGCATCAATAAAGAAGCCTCGCCAACTTATCCCAACACATCCATCAATATTCATTGACCAACAAAGATTTCTTTCACCGGTGTCGGTGGAGAGAAGGAGAAGAAGGAGCCGTAAGTCCAAGCTCTCCAGACCCTCCTGAGAGACGGAGTGGAGAGCTTTTCATTCCTCCTCCTATTGAATTAAGAACCCTCGAAGGTGCTTGTTGGTGGAGAGGCTTATGTGAAATGTACTCAGACGCAATATTATTTTAATTCATTTTATTTTAATTCATTTTTCATTCGGTGAAACAAGATGATGTTGGGATAGAAATTGTGATGTCATTGATTTTAATTAAATATTATAACTTTAAAAACTAACCATTCAAAATTTATATTGGAATACAACAACATTTCATTAAAACTTTGTAATACCGAACATGTACCTATATTAGCAGCACGATTACTATCATCATAATCGATGGTGTTCTTTTCATCATTACCATCATACCGATAACATAACAACTAGTAAATTGTAAACCAGTAAGTTTTAGTTACATTATTACCTTAAGATATGCAAATATAGAACAAAGAGGTTCGTAATAAAGCCCAGTATTTATTGATAAGCACATTATTTACAAACCACACTACCCAACGGATACATTTTAACTCATTCCGTTATCCAATATATGCATTCCTGAAAGTGATCACCATCTACCAACTAAATTCCTAACACATTTCAAACACCTATCAAACACATCTGCCAAGACCCAACAAATAGAACTCCTCACACCTCCACCCAGACAAAATTGGGTGAAAAACAATACAAATATTGGGTCAAGTGAGTCGCAACAGCCAAAAAGATATTTAATTCCACTCATTAAATTGGTGCAGAAATAACCGCGAAATGTTGGAATTCCTCGCATTGCAATGGCGGGAAAATTGTTGTCCTCCGTCACATTGCCTTACTGACGATTTCATCTAATCCAGCACAGGGAGTTAGTGAGTGAGGGGGGGGGGTTAAAGGGGGAAATAGAGGAGGGGGGAAATGATCGTGTCTTAATTAAGAACTATTTTGAGTCGAGGGAAGTACAAGGGATTGCCTTAAATGGACGTTGAGGGTTGTTTTGCTTTTGTTTATTATGTTGTTGAAATTCTTTTGTTTTTGTTCGATAATTAACATTTTTATTTATTATTGGATTTATTGCTTTTTTCATACAGTATTTGGGTAACTTATGCAACTAGATACTTTGAAAAATAATATAACAAGATCTTATAAATATACAAACATAAAAGTAGTAAATAAATTCAGTCATACTTTTTTAATATAATAAATGAATAGACAGCCTTACGTCATGGTTTCTTCATTTAGAAATGTCCAAGTCAGTGGAAATAATTATATAAGCACTCTTTAATAAAAAAAGAAACACCATCTTAAGACATAGTTGTAAGTAAACGTTGACACATATTTAAATTCAACATACGGAGGACACAATATTTAACTAGATGGTTTTAATTTGTTGAAACTAATTATTAATGATTACAAATTAAACACTTTATGCAATTTTATTTTAACAGTTTTTTACTCAGGTATTGTGTTTAACTAACAAAGAATAAACAATATATTCTGCCAAAAAATCATGGAAGTGCAAGAGCCATAATTAATAAAATTAATATAATATGCAAAAAATAATGGAAATGCAAAAGCCATAATTGAAGAGATAATAAAAAGGCGATACAATTTAAAATTGAACACCAACAAAAGGTTAATCTTTCCATTTAACCACCATTGCTATTACCTTTTGAATAAATGTTCAAACGTTTGATCCATTGAAGAGTTTTGTCATATATATGTAAGACCGCAAACATGTCGTTTGATAATTGATAGGTTTGGGTAGAAATACAATGGTTTGCCTTAGTCAGCCAATTTTGAGCTATGGTAGGCTTCTGGTGTTAATGCAAGATACGTACCTCAATTTAGGAGAGGGGGGAGGGAGCGCGATGGAAACCGAGGAAGATTAAAAACGAAGGAGGAAAATGGCACAATGAATCGAAGAATAATAGAGATAGAGAGAAAGATAAATATGAACCAACAAGAAAAAAGCGAGACCCCAATAATAAGAAAAAAGAGATAGAGAGAAAGACAAACATGAACGAACAAGAAAAAAGCGAGACCACAATAATAAGAAAACAGAAGAACAAACAATTGGGAAGGGAGTGGTGAGCTAATTCGAGAGGAGGAATGGAAAACAAGAACACGGGATGATTGACTTTACATTTCGTTTATTATTTCACTCGTTTGTTGGATTTTATTTATTCTGTTTAATATTTCAAGTTTTCAATTTTAGAACTACATTTCTGTTCTTTCAGTTTGGAAAACGTGTCTTCCATTTGCATATTTCAAAAAACTTGGAACTACAATTTATATTCACTGTGGTACATTTTTGAAAAATATAAGCAATTATATTTCATTCATTTGTTTCTAAATAATTTAAACCATAAAATACATTAAAATAAACATGTATGAACACTGTATAAAGGTGAATAAAACTAAAACAAAACCAGACCAGCCCGAAGTTTCTATCCATAGAGATGTTATCAAGCAAATAGAATGTCATTTTAGACACTAATGTAAACATGGCTTCACTCCTCCTCTGCAGGGCTATCCAAGAGACAAGACCCAGAAAATTTTGTAGCAGATTCTTTTCTATAATTTCTAAATTTTTCTTCTTAAAAATAATACAAATGCTTTAAATCTTGAGTTTCACGAAAGTATGTTTTTAAAAGAAAACGTAAACCTGTGTCAACTATTGATATTTAAATCTATGAAGAACATACAGAAATTATAATTAAACCAGACAGTTGAGCAAAATTATGTTTGGTGATGAAAAGTTGACAGAAAACATTAATCAAAACCTAAACTATTTTTCCCATCGCATCCTAATGCAACATGTCAAAGAACAGTACCTTGTACAAACCTAGCAACGAACTATTGCCACCCCAACGTTATTGATTAAATTTAAACAAGATTAAATGAAGTGCTCGATATCCAAAGCCTCGGTTGAAGCTTCATCAAAAATTCAAATGTTTGTTTTTTCCATCTCTCAAGAGGAGGAGGGAGGTGAACGAGGAGGGGGGTCGAGTATGAGGGGTGGAGAAAAGATGGGAGAATAAATTAATTATTGAAATACACAATTTATCGATTATTGGCTGAAAATAATTATCATTTGTCAAAAATGTTTGCTAGTTTTTTCCATGAAATGAGCTATTGTATCATCACAATCATTACTCATTACCGTAGAATAGCATTAACATTAACATTAACATTACTATTATCATTACAATTATCATCGGTGATGTTATTATCGTCCAAGTGTTATCAATATGTTTATTCATTATAATAAGTCGATTTAAAATGTGTATTTTTTCAACAGTATATCTCCTGCAGCTCAGCTAACATTATTTATAAAAAACATTTTAAAAAGTTGGGTTTAAACATTTCTTAATTGAAGTTCCAACAAATTTCGACACTAAATAATTGAGCAAGTCTTCAGAGACTGAAACCATATTTTATAAATATAGTTACGCATGTCATATATTTGAATACTATTCATAAGTTGTGTTATTGTATTACTTTTGTTTATGAAATAATAATGGTCTATATTTTCAGAAGCACTTGTATCACATTGCAATCAAACTATTCGAAAGAATAAGACCAAATAAAATAAAAATGGGAAAATATATAAAACTGAAATGAAAAGAATTGTAAAAGAGGGGAAATATAAAAGGGAAAAACAAATAAAGGAGACAGAATAAACAGTCGAATTTCTCGAATTTCTACAATAAATAATTTGGGAAATTAGTCTTGACTAAACAACTCGTGAGTAACCCTCTCCAGACGTCTTCCAGCGACCATGTCCAATTATTGATTTCGGGTTCGAGATAAAAAGAACGTTTTAGGAAGTGCTGTCAAATTTTTTGGGTAGGAAAGATATATTTTCTTAGAAGTCTTTGTTTATATAACTAATAAAGGTTTAGCCAAAGTATGGCTCTGCAATTAATGAAGTTGCTTAGCTTCTTCCAGTGTTGCCAATCTAGAGCAACATGATTTTGGTTGCTGATTTGGAGGAACGAACATACGAAATGTTATTTCGAAGTGTTTACTACTTACTCAATTAAAGCCTCGCTCTGGAGCTCCATAACTACACGTGCATGGTGATCCCAATCAATGCTGGGAGGAAAGCTTTAGTTAACTCAATTATGATTAATTAATTCAAAATAACTTTCTTAAAGTCTTATTAATGGTCGGTGTTATTAATATCCAGTCTGTTTACTTTTGCCTTTTAATATAATTTTATTTTAAGCATAACAATTACTTCTTCATAAAATAGTTTACAAAAAAAAGTAAAGCTCAGAAGATTTGTTAGCTTCAATTACGTAAGATGACATGTGAAGAAATAATTAAACGAAGGAAAACACGGCAGAGGAAATCTACGTTCGATCGGCATGATCGCGTGTGCAAGATAATTAGTAAGGAAGATATGTTGGCTGGTGCAAAGTCCTATTACAATGTCATAACTATATTATCAAACTGTATTAAACAAATACTAGATTTTTTTACAATGTTATGACTATATTAATGAACTATATTGTAAAAATACTAGATTTACAAAGTCTTCTTACAATGTCATAACTATATTATAAAACTATATTAAAAAAATACTCAATTTTTTTACAATGTTATTACTATATTAATGAACTATATTGTAAAAATACTAGATTTACAAGGTGAGCTAATATTAAAATGTCATAATTGTATTATTAAGCTATATTAAAAAAATACTAGATTTACAAAGTCCTATTACAATGTCATTACTATATTATCAAACTATATTAAAAAAAAAACTAGATTTTTTTACAATGTTTTGACTATATTAAAGAATTATATTGTAAAAATTCTAGATTTACTAGGTAAGCTAATATTATATATAATATTATAATATTATAACTATATTAAAAAATGCTAGTTTTTTTCCAATGTTATGACTATATTAATGATTTTTATTGTAAAAAATACTACATTCACAAGGTAAGCTACTATTACAATGTCATAACTTTATTATTAAAGTACTATCTTTACAAGGTAATGTGACATGAACTATTTTATTAAAATACTAGATTTACAAAATTTTTACCATGTCATGATTGTATTACTGAATTATGTTTTTAAAATATTATATATGCAAGGTAATTTTACAATGACATGAATTATATTATTGAAATACTATATTTCCAAGGTATTATATTATTAAATATCAGACTTATAAGGTATCATTACAATATCATAGCTATAATACTTCAATACTAGATATGAAAGTACTATTACAATGTTTTAACAATATTACGGAATCATATTATTAAAATACTAGATCTACAAAGTACTATTACAATGTCATATTACTGAAATTCTAGACTTATAAGTACTATAACAATTTAGAGTTTCGCGGGCAGAAATATGAACAAATATATTCAATTGTTGCCCTCAGGTGACCAGAGCTCGCTTTTCAAGCTACGTGATCAATGGAATGTTATCCACTCTACAATCCCCATCCTTAAAAAAAGATAGTTCAAGCAGACTTTTATAGTCTATTTTTACCGTCGGCTACATGTACATTTCATACCCGATATGTTACTGTTTATCCAATTTTCCAGATTTCTGAGATACAAAGATTATTCACAATTACATATTCACAGTAATTGTGAACAAGCTTTGTACTATAACAATCTATTGACTATATTACTCAACTACATTAGTGAAACGCAAGACTATTCGAGTTTAAGAATGAGATTACTATTATGTAATCAGTTCAAATAAGTTTTTGATAGAAATTAGTGTTCATATAAATGATTCTAAATAAAGTTACGGTGATTTAGTCCTCCTAAACATTCAGTAAGACATCACAGATTGACTGTCCATATTACAAGTAGGGAACACGTTTTATTATCTAATTAACTACCATAAATTAATGTAAAAATATAACAATTTTAAGAAAACAAACAGGGACAGTCAAGATAAAAATTATAAAACAATGAAAACAAGAATCACAATTATAGAACTTTTATAAAATGGAAATAATGATAAAAACACAACTGACACATGACCAATGACGACACAAATTTAGAGAATTGTTTTTTTAAGTCGATTATTTATTTTATGTCAAACTTGTTTATATCAAATTTCAGGCACTACAGCAGTTCAACCAAATTCTATTTCACACCACCAGTACCTTTCCTATGGTGATATTGATGGTTAATGTTCAAGATTATTTACAACCCTGGTCGGAGACAGATTCTACCACAAAAAGTTGTACAACGTATTGCTAGGTATCATCTGTTGTGCATAATCAACATTATACACTGGTGTCACAAGCCATTAAATATTACCACACATTCAGTTCTAGCTGCATGCATACATCAATAGCACTATAAATTATGTACTTGTATAAATACTTGGTACACTGTACAATACATTCATACTAGTTTATGCGGTACATTTTTTTAAATCTTATTATTATTCTTACAATAAATCTTCCTGTCATAATTGAGGTTGTTTCTATGATTATAATCCGAACAATTTATAAATTTTTAATTTTCAAATAATTGTGTTGAATGAAACAAAATTAAATTTAGTCATGAAATAATAATTCCAAATTGGACATTCTGGCAAATAATTATTTCTAAATAATTCATTTACTTTAATGACTAAATTTGTTGGAATTTCAGATTCAATTACGGAATTAAAAATGACGTTCGTATGAAAAATGAATTATTATTGCTTGATGGTGGTCGTGGGGTCACAAATAACACTTCTATGCAATTGCAGTTGTCAATATCTACATAATGTGATAATTATAAATCAATTTTAGGCCTACCATATGATAGACGTTAACTTACACTAAAAATGAGTATAACCATAGATCAAAAACGTATAGATATTCCACTCAAGAAATTTAAATTGAAAAATTTAGAACTCTAGTTGCCAGAAATTTCTAGCACATAATGGTGCCAGTTACCTTAATATAATGTATTTATCTATGCGATTTCAATGTAATTGAAATGGCAAAACTTATATCAACATTAATGACAACACTAATATCAGCGACAATGCCAATGTTTACAATACGAAAAATAATAAAATGGAAGTACAAACAAAACATAATTATGAAAACAAAAAATTGGAACTTTCAACAAAGTGAATTTACTTTTAATGCATGAGAAGGATTTTCCAAAAGAAATATTTAATGTAAACTGAACTTTTTATCTCGATTTTATTTTATTAAACTAAACGTAATTTAATTTCCAGATTTTTTTCTTTACCAGCGAATGTTTTTCATTTCTATAATTTGGTTTTTATAATTTTTTTAATGAATATTTTAATAGAACATATTATTTATTTCATTTGTAAAGATGAATTATCGATAATAATAAAACATTATTAAATCCATAATGAAAATTAGTAATCTTATTAATATTAACATTTTGGTTACTATTAAGCATTGATATTATTTCTACATACAGAAATAGTATTATTCAAATTGTTGTTACTTATGGTATTATATATTTTATTTGTAATACTATAAGGAGTTAAAGTAATAATTATGGTAGTATTGAAAATAATATACAAATTCAAACATATTTTTTTAATATTTTTATTTTTAATTATTTTTGTTATTTATAATCCTTTAGAAATTAAAAAACGAAACATTGTATCATTATTTTGATTGTTTCTTAATAACAAAATAATACATGTAAATGAACATATTTACTAAACGATCAATTACAAATTATATTATAAGTAAAAATGATAATAATAATGACAATAGTTATAATAATGACAATAGTTATAATGATGACAATAGTAATAAAAAAAAATATAATAAATAATAATATAGATTAAGCCTTTTATGTAATATTTAATCAAAGAAATTTGCACTTTAGTGAACAAATAATTTTTAATTTAAGCAAACATGGATAATGAAATATACCTGAAGATTCAAAATCGTGTATTTGTATACAATAAACACGACAATTTTTTGGGGAGGGCTTACAATTTGTTGTAGTTATATATTCTATTTGCAAAGTTGGAAGTATTTTGTTGTTTTTATATTTTTTTTTTCATTTTATATACATTTTTCATAACTTTTTTTTTAGCTAAAACCAAAAAAAATCGACATTTTAAGATGGTAAGTCATCGAAGTGGAGTCTTCGGTGGTGCAATTGCTCCAAACATTCTGGAAGACTTACTAAATCTCTGGATTAAAACTTGTGCTGTTAAGGTAAGACTTTTCACAGATGCCGGCTTAATTTACGACTCGAACATTATTAATAATGGATGGAGAGAACAGTTTTACTGCAAATAAAAAACTAAGAAAATTTAATTTCTTCTAAGGTGCTTGTAAAAAAATAGTTTTGTTAATTCCAACACTTTTTTAGGTTGGAAACAAAATTTCACTACTTACAATTTATTTCAATCTTAAAGCTTTAACTGAACACTTTTTAAATACCTAAAAATATTCTGTTATAAACTTTTTAAATATTTCAATGATTCATTTACATACATTATGTAACTTTTAAAAGTATAAAAATGATGTTAAAAATGTGCAAAAAAGCTTATATTTTAAATTTATGAGAAATAAGCTAGCTCTCAATTTGATCATTGGCATTTCAAAAAATACGTCCAACAAAATATAAGAAAAACTATAAAATGGTTAAAAAATTTGAAAGAATGTTTTGAAAAATTCTCAATTCCTGTTGTATGGATATTAATAGTGTAGAGCCAAGATCTATTACGTCCATAAAAGAGATTGCCAAAATGAATATTAATATTTCACCCGACTTCAATGTACTTTAAGGTGGGTTTATGTGCTTAAACTATGCAAAAGAAATGTTAAATTTTAGTTTATAAAATGGTTATTCAAATAAATCACTTTTAATGCATTATTTGAAATAGAAAAGTTTAGTTTAAAAAATAGATTTCAATTCATTTGATGTTTTTATTCAATAAAACTGTGCTTAATGAAAACATTATTAAAACTAACATTTCAATTGTAATTTTCCTTTACCTTCAGGCTTCATCATGCTTAAGAAAAAAAATAATTTGTAAACATTTCTCTACACATGGATGGACAATAGCACAAGTGAGGTAAGCTCTCAATTATTGAATGCGAGTTACCTCACTTGTACTATTTTGAATCCAATTTAACATTTTAATATTGAAGAATTAAAAGACTTGAGTGTTCTTATTCAAACAATATTAAACGGTATCTTTATTTTTTGAGGTAGCTACCGTAGTATTCTCATTTATTAAAGAAATGTGTTACTTATCAAACTTACTAATAATGAAACTAAAATGAATTTCTAACTTCTGTTTCACTTTCATCTTTTGGATTTTACTTTCTCCGTTCATTTACTTTTTCACTCTTTACATATTCTCTCTCTCGCTCTCTCTCTCTCTCTCTATAAACCTTCCAATTTTCTTCCACTTCTCTCTCATACATTTATGACTAAACATCTCCTCACCTGTCAATAGCAAACCATAAAACGTAACTAGCGAATTTAGACCATGGCCAAGCCAATTCCGAGGCAATTTAAATTGCTAGTTTATTTTAACATTTTCAATTTTCTCATTTTGATAGTATTTGGTTTATATGAAGCAAACATTTTTCATATTCATTCGAATAAAACATTTACATTTTAGAAAAATATAAAAACTGTACAATCATTGTTACACTATTGACAGTTTAATAATTTAAAATGACTTCCATTAAATATATTTACGATCGCTGAATCTTTATGAAATACACCCCTTAAGCATTATAGTAAACAGATCATTACTTGCATATATATAATATAAATAAAAGTGAACAAACAGGCAAATTCAATTGTTCGAAAAACTAACAAAAAACATTGAAAAATTGCACTAAACAAATAAACCATTACAAATTGTTAACAAAAAACAGTTATAAGATTTATTAAACAAATAAATAATTATACAACCACACACGCACAAATTATACTAAGCAAACAATCACAAAGTATTTAAAAATAAAAACAAAGAGTCAATAAAATAGCTTTAAAGTTTAAACAACAATGATCAACTACAGTAAGAAAACAAAAACAATTACAAATTGTAATAAACAAATAAACAAACTGCAATTGGATTTTCCAAACAAGGAATTAATAAAAACTATTTTAAGAAAAGAAACAAACAGTTCAATGATGAACTACAGTAAGAAAACAAAAACAATTACAAACTGTAATAAACAAATAAACAAACTGCAAGGAATTAAAAACAATTTTAAGAAAAGAACCAAACAAAGACGCGGAATTATTTGACACGCGTGACGCAATGGACTTGTTAAACAAATGTGGACCAACATTGAAGCCGTTTTTATCCGAGCCGCTTTTTAACACATTTCGGTGAAGTAATTCCAAGACATGGGAACCTTTTCGACTTTCCTTTTCACTGGAAAGACATTTCCAAGATTTTGCGGTTTACATGCTGGGAATTCTATTATTATTATTTGTATTTACGGTTTTTATCATTATTTATGTTAGTTGTTCATCGATTTTATTCTAATTATACTTTTTAAATTATTATTAATTTATAATATTATGTTAATATAGATTTACAAACCTTGTCTACGAGAGTATGTCGCAAGTGTTTGTAATATGTATGCTGTCATAACTAACAATGATGATTATTATTATCACAACCACCATCATCACTATGACTATCACTATGATTGTCATTATTATTGAAAGTGATATCCACTAGTAATAATATTTTTAATGATCAAACAATTATTCTGTTATAAAAATACATTAAGAATATTTAGAACAACAGTATTACGTTTAAAAAATAAACAATTGTAATACATGCATACATACACATATATCATATATATACATATTTATTATCCAAATATCAATTTTAATAAAACATTATTTATTATGTTTCAAAGATATATTTTTCATTAAAAAGTAAGTTTATACTAAATGTGAAATATTAGAAATTTACTTTAAAATGATTGTAATACACATTTATACATTAAATATATCTTACATTGTTTTTTCAGTTTATTTTAAAATTTACTTTAAAATGTTTGCAATATATATTTATATATTAAATATATCTTACATTGTGTATTTCTTATATTTTAATGTATTAATACGGACAGCCAATATAAAACAAATCGGGATTTTATATAAACTTTTTTTTATTTAAAACCATCAATTTTTATTATCACTCAAACTTTTGATGAATTAACTTGTTAATTAAAAAATTGAATTGAATTTTATTTGATTCATTCATTAAAACTAATAAAAAATGAAATAAAACTGCAAAGAAAAGTTGGAAAATAATCGACAAACGAAAATTACTTTCGATATGGAAGAAAATAGATTTCTCTGCGAAGCAGATCTGGATAATTTGAGGAAAAAAGACCGAAAAAAGGAAGGAAACAAAGACAGAAACAAAAACAAATTAGAGGGAGACAATACAGAGACAGGGGGAGACGGGGGAGATGCAGGAGGAGAGTGGGGGAGAATGCAGAGATGGTCGCGTGACGCAACACGCAGATGAAGATTACTCAGCAAAGGATGGATCTGTTTACTGAGTAGAACGCACTTTAAGTGAAAGTGGGGGAGAGTCCAAAAAAAACGGGGGAGTAACAGAAACAATGAAAAATTGAAGAAAGCAATAAAACAAATATGAAGAAAGAAACGAAAGATGATATCTAAAGACTAGGCTATTTTACATGAAACAAAAATATTTGCTGGGAAAAGGAAAAACACTTGTTATACCAGCTGTTTTTATAAATATAATATATATAAAAATATATATATATATATATATATATATTAAATGTACGAAGAGAATTTTCGATATAAATATAAAATTAATTCACTAGGA
>JARUHE010309179.1:0-12187 GCA_031471125.1 Archaeomysis grebnitzkii | reverse complement strand
TTCCTCAATTGGCACGTTCGTGAAAAGTGATTCCACGTCCAAAGAAGCAAGAGTACCGGTGGTGTTTGAGGATTGTAAGATGTCTAAAAACTCGTCGGTAGATTGTATTGAAAATGTTGTTGGTAGATACGGTTGAAGGATATTATTAAGCGTCTTTGCGATGGAATAAGTTGGTGAAGTAACTTGTGAAATTATAGGACGTAATGGTGGATTATTTTTGTTTTTGTGTATTTTTGCATTACCATAAAGGTAACCAGGAGCTGCATACC
The DNA here is from genome assembly GCA_031471125.1 of Archaeomysis grebnitzkii. Classification (NCBI taxonomy): domain Eukaryota; kingdom Metazoa; phylum Arthropoda; class Malacostraca; order Mysida; family Mysidae; genus Archaeomysis; species Archaeomysis grebnitzkii. The sequence continues at coordinate 11,918 of JARUHE010309179.1, read as the reverse complement.
AATAACGTGCAAAGACAAGTGACAAAAAAGTGTAATTGTGTCACCCAAGTCAATTCAGATGATTTTAGAGCTATTTGATGCTTAAACAAAAACAATGTTGAATTATAAATTGCTTTTGCTATCTACCGAGCATGCTACATTCCCGTTCGGGAACCAATCTTAGAATTTGTATTAAATGATCAACCTAAATAGAGTAGACTTAATTAGAGTAAGTCTCGATAATCAATCTCTGGGAAGTTTGTGTGTGACTGTATTGGAGGATTATACATTTAATTATTTCTGGTAGTCTTCAGAGATGCCCTTAAAAACGTTTTTTTTTCTGTAAAATAAAAATCCATCTTGTCAATTGTATGCAATTGTTTCTGAAACCTTTTGAATATTTCAGTATCAGTCCCAGAAGTTAATGGGAATACACTTTTAAAGACAGATGAAAGTACAATTTCAATTACATGATGGCGACAAACAATCCAAATTAGTTCCTTTCCAAGACCTTTATCAATCAAAGAACAAGCTCCTGCAGTCAAAAACAAACACTTCAACTAAACGTTTTATCTCCTAATTACGCAAGGTGTTAAGATAATCATTACTATGCTCTTCTCCAGTACCGGGACTGATTACATGAACGCCGAAAAGTTTCTATATTTCTCACCTGGAAATAACAATTGCAACTTCATCGACTTGTTCTTTTATATCACCAACATCTGTACGAAGCTTTCCATCCCAACGGAGAAGTAATGGTACATCAAAAGAAAACTATGTTTGATCGGATATAACAGCATTTCTATTTTGAATCAGTTATTTTTTAAATTTAGACTTCAATTTTAAACATGTCTAAACATACATGTGTATCAATTATTCAAAACAATTACCCATAAATATTTATTTATATATTTATTTATATGCTAACATAAGTTTAAGCCAGATACAAGGTATTTTTTTGAACAAATCGTGATTTTTGAAATACTCAAATCATTTACGCAATCACTAGAATTAGTTTTATTGAATTTAAGTTTTTACAAATTGATTCAATTATAAAAAGGAAAATAATTGAGCTTGTGGGGAAAGAATATTTCAAAAATATGTTTCTTGCTTTGTTTTGGTCCACCCTAATATATATATATATATATATAATTGTATGTCTGTAGGCGTGTATATATGTGTGTGCCTGCGTGTGTGGTTTCACACATCAATACAGTGATCCCATAAAATGTATGGTATATGTTTATACAAACTGTATCGCACACTTGTGTAACATCAAAACAAAAACCAGCACCTTATGCCTTACTAGAAATAGTTTTGCTTGTATACCATAACAAAACTCTTTATTCATCTATAATATAATGCCAATTTCTTACTCATATCGACAACCAAACACTGATTATTTTTTCGTACCCAGTGTTTTTTTTCCTACTCAGTGTTTTTTGTTATTTTTTCGACCATTGCACACAAACATACGTGAGTGATGGTCATCAGACCCAGTGCTGGAATTAATGTATTCCTGAAGTGTTGGGGATAACATGAGATTCACAGCGGGTTATCACGCACTTCATCATCTAAAATCAGGTAACCCGAGATTATTGCCACACGTCGCCACAATTCGATTCGGTTATTCAAACTCAACTTTGAAGCTCATTAATACAAACATTTTTTCTTGATTATTACGCTAGACTGAATGGGTTTGTGGGTTTGACCAATACATTGAAAGATTGGTTTCCTTCAGTTATATGTTTTATTTGTCTCCATAAGGACATATGAACAAACATACATTCGAACGTTGTTTATTGATAATATATTTAATAATTAAACTATGCAATTAATTTGATTCTTCATTAATTAATCTTATTTTCATTAAAGTATAAAATATTAAATAAATTTTTTTATTTTATTTTTTGTATGACAAATTAGTCATTTTTATCAATTTTATTTTATTTTGAAGAAACACAGATACAATTCGTTAACTTTGGTATAAAGCAAATTAACTAAATTGATTAAATTTATTTATAATTATATCACTTTGTTAGCACTACATTAATACAATTATTATTTAAGCTATTCTGTGTAGTCTTCGTATGTATGTTCTTTCACATTCAACAAACTTTTGTAGTTTCTGTTTATGGATCAAATCACTTAAAATCTGGTACATTTAAGCTTTTTAAAAATACAAACAACTTCTTCTCTACAATTTGTCTATGAACTTTTTGATTGTTGGCAAATTTATGGTATTAATTTTGAGACTTAACAGTTGCTCGACATTAAGACCGCTTGGCGGCTTAGGCATATATAGCATTTTTATTTACACAATTTTATTCATTATGTATGTAATTTCAATTATAAAAAACCTAATAATCTGCTATTCATAGCCTACAACGTCAAAATTAATGAGGGAAATTTGAGATATAATTGTGTGAAGTATACGAAATGAAAGAAAAGTATCATGTAGGCTTATAGTTAAAAGCTACAGTAAATCCGTGATGTGGATATCATAAAAAAAAACTTCCATTGCAACACCGAACCATCGAAATATATAATTCTATACAATATACTGTACATCTCGATGCATCGAAACGAAAGTCTTCACGACTATTAAAGATGTTTGGTAAAATATACAATCATGCTAAATGCATCTGGTGCTGTTTTAAGTATTTTATTGGCTTATGTTTTGCAGAAAATTGGTAATGAGTCAAATAAGGAGAGTGAATTGTGAATATGATATAATTTGCATATGAGATGGAGACAATGGGAATAATTATCTCTTATATGATGGCCTGTGTTATTTGTGATATTTCCCGCAGTTTTTATATTATCTATTACAGTTAAAATTCATTTTATATCGCTATGAAAAGAGAAAGCTACACAAAATTAAATATATACAATTATAATATTTGAGAAAATAAAAAAAATATAATAAAGTGTCAGTATTTTCCGTTACATTTATGAAAGTACTTGTGCATTTGTTTGCTGTTTAAAAAGAATGAATAATTAAATATATAACGTTTTGTCAAGGCTGCAAAAACAGTCATTGGGTTTTACGTATATTTAATTAATCATCAGTTTTTGCAAATTCAAAAACATTGTAATCTATACAGTATGTAGTCCTTTTTATACTTAAGAAAACCCTTTTGGCATGTATATCTTATAAATATAAGAATGTGTATTATATCTTCAGATTTAATTAATTAATCGGCCCTAGCGTATTTTAAAAAATAGTAAAACTATGTTAGGATAAAAGTCCATATAGAAATGTCTTGCTTCAATATATGTAAAGATAAATAACTACGTAAAACAGGCAATTAAAGTAAAAATGGAATTATTAAACATAAGTATATACTGAAATAAAATTTATAATACGGACATTTTTTTTAGTTGTAGTAGATAATTAAAGTAGGTAGAAGGAGGGAATGAACATACCATTAATTTAGCCTCTAATATGTTTAAATTAATTATTAAGCTGCTCAGAAAATATTTTTACTTACAGGTAAGACAAAGGAAAGTATAGTCGACCCCAACAAACCATACTCCATTCTTGGATGCACTACCTTGTTTTTTTGATGTTTTTCCATAATTATTTTTATAATACAATAATGTTTTTAAAATAAAAAATATCAAAAACAAAACTTTTCAGGAGTAGGTATAGTTAAAAACAAGCTGATTATAATCGAAGAAGATTAACAGGAAATTAAAGTACGACTACAGTGTAAAGATTAAATTAAATTTATTTTTTTCTAATTGTGAAACTATATTACCATGAATTTAAGCTAAAGTTTGTTCACTGGTTCCTAACGGGCATTTTAATGTTTTCACAACGTTATCACAACGTTATTTTAAAATCTTCTAACATTTATAAAACTTTATATTTTGCATTAGACTTATTATTGAAGCCAACGTTGTAGGAACATCAGATCACTTTATTCAAATATTATAACAACTTTAAATAAACCAATTTTACTCTAACCAACTTCAATACAATGTTGTGTAAACATTTTAATACAAATTTCAATCTTTTAATAAAATTTATATTGAGTTTGTTGTAACAAACGTCAGTTCAACACTCAAATAATGGTTGAAACGACTGTGTTAGACCAATGCACTACTTTATCTTTATCGGCATTATGTTTTTTCGTTATTGCAAGCCATGACCAATTTATCTTTTCTTGTTGACTAAAAGTATTTTCAGCCTTCCTTCCAATTATTCTAAATCTTGTAAGATGATATACTGTGCTTTATCTACAGCTACTGTGAAATGAACGTAATTGTTATTTGTATTTTAATTGGCTCGCCAGTATCGTCAACGTTAACAACTGTATTAACCAATTACCGAAACTATAAAATGTAATAGATACAAAACCCCAAAGATTTGAATACTTTCATTTTAAACACACTTACATATGATTTAAAAAAAAGTAGAACGCTGACAAAATAGGTAACATCTTTGTTAACAATCTCATGCACTGAATGCACCTTATGAATTTATCAATTGTACAGTAACTGTAGTAAGGGTTGTGCAAAATATTTAAAGTAAAAAACAAACAAATTCAACATTTATGTTTGTTAATTATCATTTTGGAAAAAATACGAATTATTTGCATGAATGATCTCATCATGCTATTTATGCTATCTGTAGAGGTTTTCGGACAGAAATATGATTTGATATATTCAATATAGCCATCTAGTGGCCAGAAGGTGCTCTTCAAGCTACGTTATAAATGTAGTTTCATCTAGCTATACATTCTTTAAAAAAGTTGATTCAAGTACACTTTCATGCATTTCATTTTTATCTAAGCCAGATACATTTTTATTGCCCTAGATCAGTGTTTCTTAATCGGTGGTTCCCGGCACCACTAGGAACCATTTAGTTAGTGGTTCCAGGAACCACCTCATATGGTTCGTGGCTTAAAGACATCTTATTTATAATCACAAGGTATCAAAACGTTTTAAATTATGTAAATGTGCTACCAAGATTGCATACTATGTAAAAATGTGCATAAATCTTTACAATAAAGTTTTTTTTAAAGTATACAAAACTTAGATATACATAGGCAGCTAACCTATAAGCTAATTATTTAGAATATTTACTCCTGGTGGTTCTCGAAAATATTCATTTTCTATACTATGATTCCCTCGGAAAACGGGGTTAAGAAACCCTGGCCTAGATAATACTGTCTATGAAGGTGTACTTGAAACCATGTTTTTCATAGCTAAGGATTATACAGTTGGATAAGCCTCCAGTGTTCACGTAGATTAAAAAAACGAGCTCTCGTCTCTTGAGGGCTACAGTTAAATATATTTATTTATAATTCTGCCCGAAAACTTTCCATTTAAATATTTACGAACATTGTGAATGATGTTTGTATATTATCTCTATATTACGTTTAGTAAAAAAAACGTAAACCTACTACACAACAAAAATAAAACCAGTCTTGCATTTCTTAATAATAATTTATTTAACTTCCTTGGAAAAATAAATGAAACGTGAAAGATTTTATTTAAAAAATGTTTAGAGTTTCCAAATGTTTATTTTCAAAAAGTGTTACACTAGATTTGGCTATCTTATGAAAGTGTTTCTTATTCATCTTATTATAATAATATGTTTTTACTTATCGATTAACAGTGTATAGGTATAGCTTAAATAATTATATAATTTTCATTAATGAATACAAATGACATTTATTTAGAACTTAGTTCTAATGTATAACAAGTTAAGTCAATTATAAAGTGTCATTACATATAATAGTATAAACATGTTTCATAAATGGGACATAACACCAAAAAACAATCTTATTTAACAAAGTTTCCAAAACTTTGATTTTTCTATGAAGTTATAATGGCGATAAATAATATATATATTTAAACAATCAAGCTTTAAAGTTAAGCCAATGATAATTTTTTAACGTAATTGTTGGTTTGTATATTTGCGGGTATAAAAATGATTTATTTTTCAATTTTATTGCTCATGTAGTTAATGAGGAATCTCTGAACGTCTGAGCAGCTGAGAGTATTCCTTCACACTTCATATTTAAGTCAACAGAAGTTGTATTTAAAAACTAGATTGTTTGTTGGAAAGTTCTTTTTGGAATGATAAATAATCGAACTGTTTCACATTTATAACCTTCATTGAGAAAAATAATTGCCATTAAATATTTTTCTGCAAATTTTACCGCAATACATTCGCATTGAAAGGAGGATAAACAACATGCGAGTTGACATTTTTTATTTAATATTTTGCAATAAATAAAAAATACAAACAGTGAAAGACAACGAATTAATGCAATAAGACAAACTCCTGCCACCTTTATAGATTTTTAAAACATTAACTAAATAATAATTTAACAATGCATTAATAATCAGCAGCTCAACTTGATCAATTATAACTGCATATGTAAAGTAATAGAGATGCATTTTTAAAGTACTTTGCAAACTAAACATTTTAAGATAACTAGAAAAGGAAAATTAAATTTGTATACGGGTTAACATTTAATTTATTAATGTTAACAGCATCTCACCATGTTTTGTTTGATCAATACAAATACAAACTACGAGTTAACAATTCTGACTTCGAAAATAGTTTCTATGAATAAAAATGTTGCTAACTGCTAAGCTTGCAAAAACAGTGCAATATATAAAACCTTTCAAGTAATATTGCAAGCAATTCAAAAAAAGTAATGATGAGTTAATCTAATAAGTTGAAACAAAAATGTCAATAAAACAAAACATAAAGTTTTGTTTTATTTGCATAATTAAAAAAAGAAGAGTAAGTTTAACGCCTTAATTTATTTATTTATTGGCACTCGCCTAAATGAGACTGAAGGAGTTATTTTTTAAGGGACATTAGGTACGCAGTCGAGTGCCACCCAAATAAATCTGAAGAAATGGTGCCAGTCGACGCTCTTTTGCATACTTAATCGACTTCCCAGACACGAGTGTAGCTATTTCACGACCATGTCTGCAAATCTGTTGGAAGTCACAAAACAAACTTTTATTTAATGTATTATGAAAAAAATTTTTGTTTCGGTTTTAACTTTTGTTTCTAGAGTGTATTTTGAATCGCGAGTGAAGTGGAGCATTAATTATACTGAAACCTATTTTTATTTTTGTTTGTTTTTAAATCTATTTTATGGCGTTTTTGTAGCATTTTTTTTTAAACTTATTTATTATTTAATAAAGAATTATACATATTTGTGATTTAATTTGTATCTATATCATCTCAATGAAGGTCTTATAACTAAATGATATTTAAATCAAAACAAAACTATATTGTTTTTAACATTTTAACAACAAACATTAGTAAGAAAAAACAATTTAGTGACTGCTGAGAATAAACATGCAGCGTCAATATATGTTTAAAAATTATATATTTTTTCACTTGTCTAATTTATATTTCACAATTTTATCTACTTTGGACTTTATATGTTGGTTTATTTAGTATTTCTAAAATTATTTAATTCAAATAGAAAACAAAACAGTTTTTCAACTTTGATGTTATTTTATCAAGTAGTTGACTTGAATGTTCGACCTTTGTAACTGATGTTGGCTTATTTACTAACGCAAGGCTTAATAAGAAGAAATAGTATGATGTAAGATTAAATATTTATTTACAAAATCAAAACTGGCTGTTTAAGCAATTAACATTTCTATATTAGTATTCAGTAAAACACAAATATTTATTACGAATATTCAATTTATTAAATTTAACATATTTTATTTCATAACATATAATTAGTCATGCTATGTGTGTAAAAAACTGCATAACCTGATATTTATTAATGTATTGGTCTTGAATATCAAACTGAATTATAAACTGGCCAATAAATATAACTCATCACAAAGCTTTTATATTTATAAATATAATCGTTAAGAAAATATAATTGTGTACTCTAAAGTAATGTTATTATAACTAATTTAGTGTTAGTGCGATTGTAATATCCTTCCAGAAAGTAAAGAAATTTCTTATGTCAGAAATAGATTTAATCATCACCAAATTTGTTTATACAAGTAATGACATACTTTTGAGGCGATCAAACCTCACTTATTGAAGGCTTAACCATGCATTTTATGTCTCAAGATTTTTTTTATTTATTCTTCGAAACGATTACTTTGAATAATCAATTATTATTATTTTATAAATAATCCAGAAAAAATATTCTAAGAAGTAATAGAATGAACTAAATGAGTAAATATTCTTACAAGATTTTGAAAAGGATAATCGTAAAATAAATGTTTATTAAAACGGTAACTGATAAAATTGAGGATATATGTGATAGCACCTCTCACCTCTCGTGATGCAGCCTGCCATTGTGCTAATAATATATTTTGAGTAAACAGGGTGTCCAAAGAAGGAAACCCCCTTAAGGATACTCGACATAAGGATTTGTTGTTCACTTTTCGGACATCATTTCGAGCTGTTCTCTTTGAGATGTTTCAGAGGATAAAGACGATGGTGGGCTATGTTTATTGAAAATTATTTCACAGGTTTGATCTTATCTCAGCTTCATATATTTTATTTATATTTAGTACAGAACCATAACCTCTAATGCATAAAGAACCTGTGAACAGACTGTTTGCTTATAAATTAAACCATAAAAAATATTGATTATCAATTAAAAACTTGTTTTAGATGAATAAATACCTTACAAATAATTACATATCATTTTCTATATTTATTTGGCTCTTTTTAAATCAATTACTTTTTGTTCTTTATTGACTTGTGAGTCGTGCCGAAAATATATTTAGAACAGATTGACAAGCTCGTGACAATCACTCGCTCAGTTTTAATGAGGATTTTTTTGCAAACTTTTAGGAGAGGAATAGATTATTCAAGAGTAGAAAAATGATGTCGTAGATATACTGTTTTATACTTAATTTTTGATTAATTTAGTTACAACAAATAAGTTTTAAGTTAAATTATGAGAAAATAACTATTCCTGTTTATTAATGATCAAGTAAACAAAGCATTGTGCAATATTTAAAAAAAATATTATTTTTGAAAAGTGTAACTGAAAGGGAGACACGATTGCTTAAGGATATGTGGCAACTTCTTATTTAAAAAACATCTAATTATTCAGTAAAGCAAATGAATTAATTATTTTGAATTTAGTTATTATATAATTTCATAATAATACATAATGAGGTATTGTGCATCATCTTATATAAGCCATTTATTGTCCGTTGGGGATCTGGTTGGTGGAACATTCGTTGCGGTCGAAGAGCGCAGTGTATTACGCATCCTGTGTTGCAGGCAACGTAGGTTGTTTAACACACTGCGCTTAGCGACCGGCTGCACAGCCTGCGTATACAATGCGTTTGTCGACCGCAACCATTGTTGTTTCAAGACTAGAAGTCATTCATCTGTTTAAATGGAAGCTTTCGCAATTCTTACAAAACCATAAAACAAACGGTTTTGTTTTTGTTTTTTTTTTAAATTGTGCTATAGAGAGATTAGCATCTTCATTATAATATTCATAAAGTGCTTTGGACTTATTACACAATAAGCGTGTCATCTCGTAAAATATTATTTATCTTCATAGTTAAACAAAATTGAAAACATAAATATTTATATTATTCTTTAAATAAGGATTTAAACTTGGAGTGATTTTATTCGAAATTTTAGTTTTATGTTAAGAACAAAGTTGTATAAATTCAATTATAAAGAAAAACATTAAACGAAAATGATATTTTTGTGCATGTAAATTTAATGATATTTGGGAAGTACTAAAGGGAGTGTAAAAACTATGAATAGGTTATTAAGCTAAGATGTTTCACTTCTGTTAAAAATCCCTAATTACCATTTTAATTCCTTTCCTACTTATGTTAAGTTTCAGATTATTATCTTTCGTTTGTTGTTCTTATCAAAATACACAAAAGTTTGGCAATGCTAAATAACTTTCACTGTACATTCGAGGTTTTAAGGTTTTACAACAGATAAATTATCTACGCGAAGTCTTTTGTAGATAATTCTATTCAATTTTTGGATTGTTTATTAATGCGTATCTATATTTTTAGGTCATTTCTTTTTAATTTCAGAATTATCAAATAATAATAATACTTTTTTTATTTTCTTGATTCAAATAAGATTTGAGTTTCTGTGTGGCTGTTAAGAAACACTAAATTCTAATTTTATCCAAACTTTATAGTTTAATGTTCACTCGAGTTTGTTTTATAATAGATATAGCAAACTATTACTCGTTTTCATTTTTGATGTTTTCTACTATAATAGTTTTAAATTTTAATATTGTTGCTTATCAGTATTTATCATGTTTTATATACTTAGGTATTCATAACTACTAACGTTGGTTTGTTTAAAAAAATATACAATACAATTCAAGAGTTTAGGAATACAGTTTAAGCTTACAATACAACGGATAAGGTGATAATTCTAAAACAAAAACTAAAATGTCTATAAATATATTTTTAAGAAAAAATCAAGCAGGACACGGCCACTACCTAGGTATAACGTGCCTAACAAAAAAGCTTAAGCAAACCTTAGAATTATGAAAATATGATTGATTAATACAATCAAATACAATAATGAAGCCATCTAAAATTTATCTTCATAGCTTTGTCGACGTATAGTATCTCACTGTAAGGAACAATCAGCGATAGGGTCAAAGATCATTCTTCACTAATTACAATTAAAACTATGTAAAACAATTGAAAGCTTAAAATATATTTTTCAAAGGGTATTTATGAAAGACTCTATTGTGAGATCCTTTAATTTTTTGATGTTTACATTGAACATCAGATTGTCTCCGAAAAGAAACTTCCATAAAAATAGATTCAATAATTTTGAAGTCATCAGATTACACGAACATCTCCGGATTTCTTCTTTTCATGAATTGTTTCCCAAAATTGAAACCCTTCCTTAAAAGAACCATCCATCAAATGGCGGACGTGTTCAAAGAAAGACGCAACTTTGAGGCTTTGAATAAGATGTTCAAAGTTCCTTTGTCTTCTGTTCTTAAACCTAAAAAATTATACTTTTTCAACAGAAACAACATATTTTTTGTATAAATACAACGTTTCTATTTCGTTTCATTATATTGTTACTATTTGTAGTACTTCTACTAGGTGTAATATATGTGTAAAAAGTAAGTTCTAACTTTTACAAAGTGCGAGTATATTTAGTAGTAGATATTAAGATGTTAACTTCATTTTTTTCTAAATTAGCTTGACAGCATGAGGAACCTCTCTGTTTATGTACTTATGTGAAACCTAACTTATGTACCAAGATATAATGGTGAAAATATAAATAATATAAAGTTTATTTTCTTATAGTTAAGATGTACATCAATTTTATCAAGTAACTTTTTCCTACCATGTCAATCATGGAGTTATTAGTATTGTTACTTTGAAAATTTTTTAATTTAATTTATTGAACAAATTATAAAAATCCCTGAATTTGTTTTGAAACAATCGAATGTGGAACTCGTCAGGAAATGAAGGTTACCGTGAACTTTTTTTTATAAAGAAAACAAAGGAAAATTAGACATGTGACCTGCTTACCCCGTTTTTAGATGGATGTTAATGCACACGAGGGAGAAGATTGGCTTTGTTTATTAACTTTTTATTTAATTTTTTTTGTCAGTTTGGCCATAATAATTCTATATTAAACAAATAAACAATACATTTCTTAAAGAAAAATTGGTCATAACATATTGAAAATAAAGAAACTGTCTAAATAAAATGTGGACACTTGCTTCTAATGTTTGAAAAACAATACAATTGGTTAGGTTTGGACAACTTACATCTGAATGGCAATTGTATTACCAAAAATAATGTCATTAATGAATTAGAATTATTCATCGTTTTATCTAATTGTTAAGACACACTTCGTACTATTAAACATATACACACACACACACACACACACACACACACACACACACACACACACACACACACAAACACACACACACACACACACA
>JARUHE010309168.1:0-12188 GCA_031471125.1 Archaeomysis grebnitzkii | reverse complement strand
CTTAAACAGCCTATCACGGATTTTAGCTACCGATTTGAAAAGGCTATCAGGCATTTCTGAAAAATATAGGCGATTATGTTTCGATACATGTTTGATAACCCTGGTTTCATTTTTCGTACCCATTTCAATAAAATCGGCCTCTGGCTCATGGACTAAGTAGACTACACATCTTTCTAATTTTTTATTTTAGAGCAATGATCATTAACATAAATGAAAGATATATGCGTTAGGAATGATATAAGCTGTCTTAAATAAAAAAATGATTTATTGTAGTAACTTTGTTTTTATATGGGTTTGTTGAAATCAAAGCAATGATTTATAGATGTCTCCGCTATTAAGACCGTAGGGTTTGGTTATGTACTAGTTATTTGCAATACTCAATTACTTACCTCATTAATACTTAATAATTAATACTAATTACAAGTTCTTATATTCATACATTTTTATTATTTATTATTATTATGCATTTTTGTTATTTATTTATGATTGTCGTATTCATACATTTCTATTATTAATTTATGATTATCTTATTTATACATCGTATTATGTATTTATGGTTATCTCTATTTATACATTTTTGTTATTTATTTATAATTTTTTATTATTCATTTATGATTAAGCTATTTTTTATTTTTATTATGTATTTATGGCTACCTTATTTATACATTTTTATTTTTTATTTATGATTATTTTATTTATACATTTTTATTTTTTAGTTATGACTATCTTATTTTTTTACTTTAAAAAAATACATAAAATCACATTTTTCCACAACATTGCCACCTGCTTTTACGACAGGAAATGTGTAAAAGAATGAAAAAGATTGCATCGAAATTTATGGAAATAAATGCATTATTTTGTATTCTATTCCAAAATCATTAAGTTTTATTTTAACTTATAAAATGTATGTTTTACAAAGACACGAAAAAATATTTTTCAACGAGAAAACATTAGTTTTTTAACATAGAAGAGAACTCAAACAATTTAAAAATGTAAATACAAGAATATAGAACCATGAATATATCTACATAAATGCATTACAAAATTAACTAAACTACGTAATACTTTCATTTATTTTTCAAAATTTCATTTGGCAAAAAGTAAATAGAAAAGTTAAGCATTTCCTTCTTTTTCAGTCACTTTAAAAACACTTTCAAGTGTTTAGTCAATATAAAGTAATAATCTTAATGTTATCGTTTTTTGTGGTTCACAGACTAAACATTTTTACAATTCTTACCCATTTAAGAAAATTATATTCACTCTCAAACTCATTGTTTGAATATTCAACGACATGGTTCAAGTACAACAAAAAAGTTGAACCATTGTAGTGTTTCTTTATTTAAAGCACAGCACACACCATTCTTAACTTTATATTTACGTAATTACCTACAGTATATGTAAAATAGTAAATGCAAATCAACGTTTGCCGGTATCTATCAAAGTTGTCCTGTAAAACATTGAAATAAAGCTTTGTTAGTTTAAAGATAGTTTTACCATGGGTGTGTTACTGCCAGACAACCATTCTGGGATTTTAAAGTAAAACAGAGTTTTTGTTTATCAATTTTATTATTTATGTTAAACTTTAAGCCTGATTTAACTCTAGTTTAGGAGCCATGCAAGTTGATGGCAATACTGACCTCTTCAACCATGATCTAAAGATGTCATTTCTAAAATCATTCATTGCCATTACTTACAACTTATACTTTACAAACTAAAACATATTTACAATGTTATATTTACCAGTTTTATTTTTCATTTTACAATTTTGTTTTTTAAAATAGAAATATGGGAATTTATAAGGAATTCGTTTTTTAAATTGAAATTTGAACATTTATAAACAATTAGTGCAGAATACGGATTCTTGCACTGCCAGGCTGAAAAAAACTAATTTGTGAGATTTTACTTAAGCACACTTCATTGCAGCGTTGAACCATAGGTTAAAGACGTATAGGTGCTCAGAACAGAACATTTTTGACCTAAAGTTGCCACACACCGCCACAAAAAATATGCCAGATACTTCAATATAATGTATTTCTCTATGCAATTTCAATGTATTTTTCTTTCTTCTTGTGAAAAAATTTTCTTTTAAAAAATTATATAATACTTACTTTTTTTAAACGTTACTTTTTGTATAAAACTTATATATAATCACGTATAAACATTTGATTTGCAGTATTGAGAATATTTCATTACAAAATATTGCCTGGTTCTGGTTTTTAGGGTTCTACGGGAAATACTGATTAGGACTGCTTTTGTTGGTCCGAACTTATAGCAATGAGTGATGCATCTATACATCTTTAATCTATGGTTGAGCTTAACGAGCATTCGATTACTGGTAAATTAATGTTGTTAAATAAGGAAAATTGTTTATATCAAAATCATGTCGACATTTCATAGTGAGTTAAAATGTAAATGAAAAGGTTTTGTGTGTGGTAACGAAGCAGAAATTTCAACTGAAAAGATTGGTGTCTGTGCCACGAAGAACGACAAAGACCAAATCCTTATTATCGCTGACTGGCGAAGAGTGTCGTTCTAAAGGACCTCATGGACATTATCTATAGAGTTGGTCAATTAATATTAAACCAAAAAAGTACAAATTACTACTGGAGTTATCAGTCACTAAACAATAACCTCAAACCAATGAGCAATCAACGCGCGTCGTTTCAACCATTGTTTGAGAGTTGAACTGAAGTTTGTAGGCAGCAAACCCGATATGAACGTTATTAAAACGTTGAATTTTGCTAAACCTTTGTCATTGGAACTATTATTGAAGTCAACGTTGTATGAACATCTGATAACGTTGTTTAAACGTTATAACAACTTTCCGTACAAAATTTATTCTAACTATCTTCCATACAACGTTATATGAACATTTTTAAAGAGACGTTGTTCCAACTAACCATTATTTAACGTTTGTTGAGCTATCGTTACATTAATGACGTTAATGAAACATTGAGTACAGGTTTGGTGTGGAATAGTTATAAGCAGGCGTTTCGGAACTGTTAAGAACTGTTTAGTTGGAACAAGGTTGTTTGAAAAATGTGCATACATTAAAATACCTGTTGGGTATGATCGATATGAAATAATAGAAAGCAATGTAGAGCTGTGAATTTCATGTTTGTTTGTATATTGTACAACGTGGTGAATGAGGAGAGCCAGCGGCTATGAATTTAAATTACAACCATACACCTACGCCGGCCTCTGAAAGTATTTAATTTTCTTTGTGTACCACAACATTAGGCTCAAATAAATTACACATTAGGCGTATTCAATGTTGACAATAAAGCTTTCAAATACTCAAGTTTAACTGTAAGTTTTAGCATTGAAAACTGCCAGGCATATATTTGCTTATGGATATCTCCTATCCCCGTCTTAAGCTTGTTTTATAATAACATAAATGAAATAGCCGACAATAATTATAAACTATGAATTTCCTTAAATGTAGAATCATCGTTGAAAAAATGTTTTCAAACTTTGAGTGTTTTCTACACATAAAATAGCCCATCTCGCTTGCAGCCATTCATGAAGGTTTTCTCCAATTAAAAACGGCTGGATATATTTTCAGTTAAGAAATTACTAAAAGTATCTATATTAATTGTTTGAATAAAACCTATGTTTGGAAATAAAACTCATCTTAAAAATAAAAGTTAAAAATAGAAACAACGTAACTACAAAGTTTGAAGAGAAATAGTTTAACTTTTGCAATTTCTATCTTTGAAATTCTTGAAATTATTCTTATCTTATTATTTCTCATAAAACTTTTTCAGAAAATTTCATCTCTACAATCTCCTTCTGTTGCCTGAAAAACAATAACCTTCGATCTTCTCTCTATTGAAATGTGAATAATGGACTGGGTTTATATATGTATGTGTAAATATATATATATTTTTTTTTTGGGACCGGAACCAAGGAAAAAATCGCCGGATAACCACCAAGTCAGTCTATAAGCAAGGTTAACTGGTAGTTATGTGGGAGTTGAACACCACTAAAAAATTTATTTAATGGCTATTTTCAAAGATTCAGAAGAGGGTAATGGTTGCAAAATACATGTCTTCAACATCAAATTAGAAGTTTAAAATCCAACGGTAATTAAGTCGTCTTGAGCCACATTGAATCTGATTAGTACTTGAATGTGCTACGCCTTTGACGTGGGCCTTTCGCATCATAATATGGGCTTTCGCATCATAATGTGGGCTTTCGCATCATAATATGGGCTTTCGCATCATAATGTGGGCTTTCGCATCATAATATGGGCTTTCACATCATAATGTTGGCTTTCGCATAGCCTAGTGCGTTTCTATGTATAACAATGTTTTATACTTTATATATTAATATGTACAATATTCAATTTAAATTAGAATTGTGTGCGATTGTTATATATATTTACAGATAAATATGTATAGGCCTACATTTAAAAAAATACAGGAAACGAATAATTATTTGTATTTTTTACATTATTATCTACAATCATATTCAAAATCCAAAGATAAACGAGGATAATTATAATCAATGGTAAAATGGTCTTTCGTGATGATAATGCAGACATACTGCAAAGATATACCATTGGAAATCACTGATAATCCCGAGATAATTAACTGTGGCACAAAGATAAACTCTGATTGGTAAATATATTTGTTATACTAAAAAAAAAATTACAAAAACAAAACAAGCTGTATAAAGAATGCTTGGCTTCGCTGCGATTCAAAAAAATATAATCAACAATTAAATTAAAAATTGGAAAAGAATTAATAAATAAATTGAAAATTAAAACCAATAACTAAATTGAAAAATTAATAAAACCAAAAACTATAAAGGAAATAAAACAAAATAAATAACTAAATTTAAAATAAGAAAATAAAACCATAACTAAATAAAAATAAATAAAACCAATAACTAAATAAAAAATAAAACCAATAACTCGATAAAAAATAAAATCAATAACTGAATAAAAAATAAAATCAATAACTAAATAAAAAAATAAAACTAATAACTAAATTGAAAAATAAATAAAATCAATAACTAAATAAAAAAGTAAAACCAATAACTAAATTGAAAAATAAATAAAACCAACAACTAAATAAAAAAAAGTAAAACCAACTAAATAAATAAATAAAACTAATAACTAAATAAATAAATAAAACCAATAACTAAATAAAAAAACAAAATCAACAACTAAATAAAAAATAAAATCAATAACTAAATTGAAAATAAAAAAATAAAACCAATAACTAAATTGAAAAATAAATGAAACCAACAACTAAACGAAAAAAATAATCAATAACTAAATTGAAAATAAAAAAATAAAACCAATAACTAAATAAAAAAAGTAAAACCAACAACTAAATAAAAAAAGTAAAACCAACAACTAAATAAAAAAAGTAAAACCAACAACTAAATAAAAACAGTAAAACCAACAACTAAACAAAAAAAGTAAAAGCAATAACTAAATAAAAAATAAAAAAAATAACTAAATTGAAAAAATGAATAAAATAAACTATTCAACATTATCCTCTTAATTAGGCGGGAATGTTGTAAACTGCATCGCCGACTAATCTCTGTTGTAGCGATGCGTTGTATCTGCAAACATTTTTGCGTCCACAGGTGCAGAACTGCCACTTTTATGAGAGAAAATAATCTAGAATCTCAAAATAAATCAGCTAGAATAATCTAGATTGCTCAAAAACATAGCAATTGAGCAATCATGTGTGTTCTATTTTTTTTTAACTAATTTTAATTGGTTTGATCTACTTTAAAAACATCTAGATCTAGCTGTTTTTTTATTGGCTAGGCTAAGTAAAAAACATCTAGATCTAGCTGAAAAAACAGCTAGAGTGGCAGTACTGCACAGGTGTGGAAAAATGTAACTTACCGGTGGTGTTTACTGAGGTTTAATTCCCTTTTAATTGACTAGAATAATTAAATGATTTCTGAAATTTTTATTCGTTTTTGCTTCTATTTGTTTGTTGTTTTTGTTGATATTTTTGTTTTTTTGTTACTTTCTGCTATTTTTTGTTTTGTTGATATTTTTGTTTTTTATTGTTACTTTGTTATTTTTGTTTTTTATTGTTACTTTGTTATATTTTGTTTTGTTGATATTTTCGTTTTTTGTGTTACTTTTTATTATTTTTTGTTATTGTTGTTATTTTTATTTTTATTAATATTTTTTTTATTGACGTTTTTTGTTATTTTTGGTTTATGTTGATATTTTTTGTTTTTATCAATTATTGTTACTTGTTTTTTTTGTTTTTATTAATATTTTTTTTTATTAATGCTATTTTTTTTTGAATTTTTTTTTATTTGTTATTTCTTGCTATTTTTTTGTTATTTTTTGTATTTTTTAATATTTTTTTCTTTTATTTGCTTTTTTTTGTTTTTATTGATATTTTTGTTAATTTTTTTATTTTTTGTTTTTATTGATATTTTTATTATTTTTTTATATTTCGTTGGATTTTGTTGGTATATCTATTATATGTCTAATTTTTTGTTATATTTGTTATTTCTTTGTTTTTATCTTATTTTTATTGTGTTTTCTTTTGTACACTTTTGTAACAATTGATATTTTCGCTTGTTTTTTGATTTTTTACTAATTATACTAATTTTATATACCCCCTTAAGGAGAGAGATATATATTAAATATGTTTATGTAATACTTTTGTTAGGAAATATGTTGATGAAAGACATTCAAAGTATGTAAATATAATAATAATTAACCTAATTAATATAATTAGAACATTTGAAACTTTTATTATTAATATATATTTCGGAAGTCAGTCATGTGTTAAGAGTGGAAATAAATTTTAAAAAATGGACATATTTTCACTACCTTAAATAATCCCCAATGTTAAAATAAAGCTACCTTCTGAAATAGCACCTCCCTAATAGCATCTATCCCTCGTTAGTGGCTGATCCTTGGCTATCAGCCACGACGTAGTTGCTATTCTATGACTCCCTTGGAAAATAGCCAAGAATTAGCCATTGAAATGCTACAAGGGCCTACCTCTCACACTGAAAACACTTGACTTAACTTTATGTTTATGATATAAAAATTGACATCAAATTGACTAACCTTTGATAACAGTGCGCACTTTTTTGGTGATTCAATCAAAATCGTATCACATTTGTACTCTGTGATACGATTTTTATTGAATCACAAGAAAGTGTTATCAAAGGTTAGTCAATTTGATATCAATCTTGACTAAGTTAGACTTGAAAATAGTCAATTGTTTTCAGTGTAACATACTGTAATGTTTATATTTAAAAAATGTATTATTTTTATTTGCTATTTCAATTATTTTTATCTTATCAATTCGCATTTATTTAGCAAAATACAATTTGTTCTTCTTGGTTATAACAAAGAAGTTAAAGAAAATAATATGATTACCTTGAATGTTTTTATATATTTAAAATTGATTTACACGTAACTTTAAATTACCATTTTGTAATTGCATAAACCTAATTTGCTGTTTGGTTAATTTTTATTAAAAAACAATTTAGCTGAACTAAAATTATGATAATTTATTGATCCCCTTATGAATATTCTAAAATTTTAAATATCTTAAATATATTTTTATGAATATTCTAAAATTTTAAATATCTTGAATATACTTTTAGTTTATGAATTTAGATTTTTAGTTCCCAAGGTTGTAAATTGTTTTGATGATGGGTACAATGTGTATTTTTTAAATTTATGATACAGTGAAAACAATTTTAGTATTTTAGTTTATTTATGTTACAGTGAAAACAATTTTAGTATTTTAGTTTATTTATGATACAGTGAAAACAATTTTACTATTTTAGTTTTTTTTATTCTTTAGAAAATTGTCAAAGTTTTTTGAAACTTTATTTACACGGCATGGAGTAAATTCATTTTGTAGGCTTGTGAATAAAAAAATAATAAAAATTTAAAATTATTTAGGTTCAGTTGAAATAAATGAAATGTATTTACTATTTTCATTTTCTATGATTATTATATTATTTTTTATTTAGTTCAAATTTTAAATGCCTTTCTATTTACTTTTAAAATAAAACTTGACATTTGTATGTTTGTTTTAAAGGTTTTAATTTAAATAAAACTTTTTTTAAAGGTTTTAATTTAAATAAAACTTAAAACTGTTTTAGTTTTAAAAATTTAAAAATTTGATTATTTTTTATCTACTTTATATCGGCCAATGTGAAGGAAATTTGATAATTATTTTGATTTAAAAAATGATATTTTGTGTAGATAACATTTTTGTATTATTATAATTATAGAATAATTTTAATATTTTACATTATATTATTATTATAGAATAATTTTAATACTTTATATTATATTATACTAACTTTAATAATTTTATTATACTATTATTATATAATAATTTTAATGTTTTATGTTGTTATTATATAATAATTATAATGTTTTATATTATTATTATATAATAGTTTTATTAATTTGTTATATTACTATTATTTAATAATTTTAATATTTTGATTATATTATTGTTGTATAATTTTAATATTTTATATTATTATTATATAATAATTTAATATTTTTATTATTTTACTATTATATAATAATTTTATTATTTTGATTATATTGTTATTATATAATAATTTCAATATTTTTTATTATATTATTATTACATAATAATTTTAATATAAAAACTCAAAATATTAATATTATTTTTATTACTATTATTATTATTATTATTATTTTATTTGTTTAAATTGTGAACCATGTGAGTTGAATATAGCTTTCTATCCAATGTTTTATAAGACATATACAATTCTTTTTGGACATATGGATCGAAAATAGCACAAGTGAGGTAAGTGCTATGCTATGAATGTGAATTACCTCATTTTTGCTATTGTTGATTCATATAGTTTTGGTTTATAGGATAAATTATTGAATGTATTTTTTTGTTTGTTTCAAATAATACCGTGAATGGCTTTTTTGGAGGAATGTATGGCTATGAATATTTTTTATTTTTATTTAATAACTTGTTTTATAAAATTCGAATGAGATAAAAATAAAAATACAAATAAATAAATAATAATTAATAGATGCAAACAAACAAATAAATAAATACAAGTAATTGTTTGTCAAATCATTGTTTGCAAAAGTATTTTCGTAAATAATTGTTTTTTTGCAAATTTGAGCATTCATAAAAATTCTGAATTGTTTGTTTGTTTTTAATTACCTTCGCTGACACTCTTCAACCCTTTCTATATGGATCGACAATAGCACAAGTGAGGTAAGCTCTATGTTATTTGAATGTGGGTTGCCTCACTTGTGCTATTGTTGATTCATTTATGTCTGCCAATTATTAGGTACGAAGAACATTCAATATTATTTTCATTTCAAATAAGCTCGACAAATGAAATTGTTAGGGGGAAAATAAATCCTTTTTTGGTTGAATCTTGAGAGAAAAAATCAACTGCAGACTATCGCATCCAGGTCCTCATGCTTGAACTTTGGTTTTAGATACGAAAATCTGAAGATAATCTTAAGTCTTTATGACTATTCAACTTCAACTTAAATAACGTTTCTTAATAATTAATATTTTAAAACATTGATTTCATCAATAAATTCCTAGAAAAGATGTTGTAAAGTTTTATTAATTCTTCAATTCCATGGCTTGCTTAAGTATAACGGAATTAATTGGCCCAATTTCACACAATTGTTTTGCCAATTAAAATTCAATTTTTCTTCCTTTGAAAGAATTCTTTAAAAGTTTAAGACCAAGATTTCGATTCGGTTTATTCATCATAGAAATGTAACGAAGTTAGCCGCGCCATGTCAAAGTTTTTTGTTTTTAAAATGTATAAAAAAAAGTTTCAGATTAAATGTCATTTAAAACACCGCCATTAAGCCTAGTGGTTGAGAACTCGTATGAAAATCATTGCAATGATTAATTCAATGAAACTTATTCACTGAATTACAGTCCATTCCTTCTGGAGTTCTTAAGCAAGTGGCTCTCCCCCTTCTTACCCTCCTCCCCCCGCACCTTCCCCTCCATTCTCCCCTCACAGACGTCTGCCTCTGACAGCCGAGGGGTCCTGAAGGTCCTCCTCTCTCGGCTGCTCTGATTTCTTTCCTCTCTCCGTCACGGCTCCAAAGTTAGGTCGTAATCGCACTATGAAGTCAAATTAGCGACCAGAGTGTCACAAACTCGTTATTTCACTCGAAAGTCGCTAAAGGTTGCGCTCATTACATCACTAGAAAGTCGCTAAAATTTGCGCTCATTATCTTACTCGAAAGTCTCTAAAAGCTGCGCTCATTACTTCACTCGAAAGTTGCGCTCATTACTTCACTCTAAAGTCGCTAAAAGCTGCGCTCATTACTTCACTAGAAAGTCGCTAAAATTTGTGCTCATTACTTCGTGCACTCTAAAATCGCTAAAGAGTGCGCTCATTACTTCACTCTAAAATCTATAAAAGTTGCGCTCATTACTTCACTCTAAAGTCGCTAAAAATTGCACTCATTATTACACTCTAAAGTCGCTAAAAATTGCGCTCATTATTTCACTCTAAAGTCGCTAAAAATTGCGCTCATTACTTCACTCGAAATTAGCTAAAAGTTACGCTCATTACTACACTCGAAAGTCGCTAAAAGCTACGATCATTACTTCACTCGAAATTCGCTAAAAGTTACGCTAATTACTACACTCAAAAGTCGCTAAAAGCTACGTTCATTACTACACTCGAAAGTCGCTAAAAGTTACGCTCATTACTTCACTTGAAAGTCACTAAAAGTTACGCTCATTACTACGCTAGAAAGTTGCTAAAAGTTGCTATCATTACTACACTTGAAAGTCGCTCATTGGTATTGTTTCTGTTATGGTTGTTATTGTCGAGTTAATGAATCGAAGTTGGTTCAGTTACTATTTCGTAGTCGTTGTTGTCTGCGTCTGTGTATTCGTGGATAGATCATTTCTCATTCAACTTAACATTACAGGTTTTGTTATGAACCAAATCACTTCATAACATTACATTTTTTGGGGAAATTTAAATTTATCTGTTAGTAATTGGATCGTTAATAGCATAAGTGAGGTAACCCACATTGACATAACATAGAGATTACCTCACTTGTGCTATTGTCGAATCATATAGTGGCTATTATTTTCTTTTTGAGACCCTAAAACCTCTTGGTGGTTTGGCCATAACTAGTCAACATTATTTTTAATGTTACGATTGTTACTATTAGTAGTGTTGTCATTGTTATAAATAATACTATTATTGTCTGTATTACTCTCATTATTAACGTCATTATCATTTTCATTATAACCATTATTATTATAATTACTATACTTATCAACATTACCATGATCTTTACTCTAATTATCATCATTATCATTATGATTACTATAATCAGCATCATTACCGTTATTATTATTACAAGCATCATCATAACCATCATTAACATTACAATTACTACAATTATTATCATTATTATAACTATTTCTATAATTATTATCATTATCATAACCATTACTATAAGTATTATCACCATTATCATTATCATAATCACCATTA
Organism: Archaeomysis grebnitzkii; assembly: GCA_031471125.1. Taxonomy (NCBI): domain Eukaryota; kingdom Metazoa; phylum Arthropoda; class Malacostraca; order Mysida; family Mysidae; genus Archaeomysis; species Archaeomysis grebnitzkii. Next base: position 674 of record JARUHE010309168.1, on the reverse strand, counting down.
CCATTACTACAATTATTACCATCATCATTAACATTACCATTATCACCATCACCATCATTATCATTACCATTATCATTATCATAACCTTAATTACTATTATCATAATTAACTTCATTAACATCTCCTTCAGGTCCACGAGCTGTGCGACAACTTCTGCCAGCGATACATCTCGTGCCTCAAAGGCAAGATGCCGATCGACCTCGTCATCGACGAGCGGGACGGACCCAAACCGGACGTCAGCGCCGGAGACTCCAACAACAACGCCGCAGCGGCTGCCGGACGCGCCTCCGCCGACACCACCCACACCGACGGCGCATCCACGCCTGATGTGGTGAGTGTGATTTTTTTTTCTCTTTTCCTGTTTTTTTTCTCTTATTTATTTTTCGTTTTCTTTATTTCTTTCTCTTATTTCTTTATTTCTTTCTCTTATTTCTTTTTTGTTTTCTTTATTTCTTTCTCCCTCTTTCTGTCTCCCTCTTTCTGTCTCCCTCTTTCTGTCTCCCTCTTTCTGTGTCCCTCTTACTGTCTCCCTCTTACTGTCTCCCTCTTTCTGTCTCTCTCTTTCTGTCTCTCTCTTTCTGTATCTCTCTTTCTGTCTCTCTCTTTCTGTCTCTCTCTTTCGGTCTCCCTCTTTCGGTCTCCCTCTTTCTGTCTCCCTCTTTCTGTCTTCCTCT
>JARUHE010309167.1:0-20943 GCA_031471125.1 Archaeomysis grebnitzkii | reverse complement strand
GTGAAAAAATAATTAGTTACTAAATAATTTAGCGACAAATTACTGACAAGTACAAGAGTGTCGTGAGTTTATATTTTCACCGGATTTTTCTGATTACAGAACTATCCGCGATGATTGCCTCTTTTTTTGTAATTTTTCAATTACCATAATTGAAAATTTCAAAATTGGCACACTGTCTTGACGTCAAAAATATGGCACTTTTCATCACCCTGCTGCACTGCATATAAGCATTCAAGTCATTGTCTAACACCGACGGTGACATCGGAAACGCTAGGCCTATGTAGAGCTTCGCTATGCACGCTCGACAAAAAATGACACCCTGAGTGTTACCTTAGCAACTTGGCACCCTGCCTGATTTGAAATTATCAGCATTCAAATTCTAAATTTTCAGAGGATTTATTAGCCTACACCAGAATTATAATTGAAGTAGATAATTTGTGGATGATCTTCAGCTTAATTAATACTTGATAGGCTAAAACGGTGTGAAGTTGTGAAAATTATTTGTTTTCAATTTTCACAACATGAACAAATTAAAAACCTGATCACAGCATAAGCTTTAAATTTGATTTTAAATAGAAAAATATACCTCGGTTTCGAATACATCATCATTTGCCATTGTGACAGTGTAAAAATGGAATGGGAATGGTAAGAAAAATTTTAAATTTCCATTAGGTTTTTCAAAATGTTCGGCTTCTTCTTTTCTATTATTAGGCGCTTCAATATAAATGTTTTCTGTTTGCAGTCATTTCAACCGGAGGTCGTTCTCGTAGCATTTCTTGCAATCCGATGCTTAGACTTAGAGGTTGTGTTCAACTGGTTGTGTTCAACTGCTCATGCACATGCAGGTTTTGCAAACTTTTTCTCAAATCTCATTCACTTTTCTGCATGAGAAATTTCACAATGAGAACCAAGATATAGACGGATTTTGAACACATGTTCATAAAAATATTTACCACAGTCAACGAGCCAAGGATGCGTAAACGAGCTCGATATGCATCTGTGGATCGATGCATCCGTAGTTTTGACTAGACAATTGTGTACGCATCCGCATCTAACCGTAACCTATGGCTGGGTAATGATATTGTTACAGTAGCATCCAGCCAACATGGCACTGCATCCTTAAAAAAGGTGAGAGATTCTTTTATCAATTCTTTCAGAAAGCTAACATTCCTATGCCATCCAGGATAGCTACTTACAACCAAAACGTGAAAAGAATAGACAGAAAACACTTAAACCATGAGTTACTGGAAGTGTTAGTGACCAACGCATGGATGGGGTGGGGGCTGGATCCTCCGGTGTGAGGGCTCCATCCTCTATGTCGAGGATGGAGTGGGGTCGACAACAACCAACGCATGGCTATTTGCAAGACAGGGTGGTCATAAAGAAGATTTTTGTATTCGTTTATAAGGCCAGTTGTTTAAAATAATCTGAACGTCTGAAGGTAACTGGGGAGGTCTCCAACACCAAGAAGTCACAATGCTACACTAGTCTGTGCATCTCACCTTGATATAAGGTATGATAATTTCATAAAAAAAAGTGAAACTTCTAGTCAATGTCATTGTAAGTCATTCTGTTAGACAAACTTATTTTATTTAATTTGAATCATATTTGTTTTATTCTGTCGGTTATACATACAGGTTATCATCAAAACTATAATAAACCTAAACTATTACTATATACTGTTGAATATAATTAGATTAAGTGTGAACTATGCATGTAATATATGCTATAAATCAAATAGTTTACATCTAATGTGGTGATAATTGTGTTTGTATGTAATAAAATGAAAATACTTTTTTTTTTATCCTAAAACGAGTATTTATGTACCAAATTTCTAAAAAAGAATTTGTTGATCAATTTTACAATGGATGCATTTACGCATCATTTGTGGCGACTGGTATGCCAACGGATGTATTTTCGCATCTTCCTTATTTTTTACAAAAATGAAGATAATGTACCCAATTTGTTCACATATAGAAGTATCATTCATTTTCCCAACAATAAATATAATCTGGGATTGAATGGGTTAAGAAAAAAACCTTACTGTAATGGTTATAAAATAAATTTGCCTGCACCTATAAATTGAAACTTATACGAACTTTTGTTAAAAGAAATTAACTTGGCAGGACCACCAAGTTTTTGCGCTAGTAATAGCGAATAGCATAATTAAGTGCATTGCCATCAAGGAAGTCCTGAAATGAATCGGTAGTTTTGATAAAACTGTAAACCATACTTCTAGGAATGGTTAATATGGACAAGGAAAGAGGATTTGTTATATATTTATTAAAAATTATAAATATTTCACACAATAAATGTTTTATCTAATGAGAGAAAATTATATACTTTGAGATGTTGTGAACAAATAAATACTTAGAGTATTTAACAGTTTTTATCCCAATGTTCCACAAATGAAATATAGAATTTGTTAATTTGAAATGCTAATTTAAAATTCATTAAATTTATAAGAATGCTACAATGTTAAAATTTAATCCGAAATGAGAAATAAACTTAACTAACACATCAATAACAAAATATTTTCCATTTCATCTATACATTAGCATTAAAAAATAACAAATTCTTTGTTCCATTTGTGAACATTGGGATGAAAAAGGTTGATTAATGAATATTAATTCAATGATAAAAATAATCTACACACATACACACCATAGCAGTGAAAAGAGCAAAAATATGAAAACGGGAATGTCACTATATTTATCAGAAAGTTTTCTCAATGTTTATGCTGTTAACGATCATTGAAAGAGTAGTCAACATCTGACCACAGTGCCTCCAAATCACTTTCTTCATTTTCCCCCTAAAAAAAAAAAAAAGGTAAAAATCAAACTTGAATACTCCTTGAATAACGATATCATGCAAGACTAATTCTATTGCAAAAACGGTTTGGCTGGTTTATGTGAAAGATGATTCAAATTTCAAGTGTTTAAATAGACTTGCACCATAGCACTTGTCTAATCTTATTAAAAGACATGGTTCTCAAGGATAACTTTTTGGATATAATAGGGTATTCATCAACTAGAGGTAAAAAATGGTTTCAGTAAAAGACAAAAACCAGATTACAGATTAATTGAACTTATAAAAATAGGAGTTATTATTCAGCTCATTATCTATACTGTTCGATAAAAAAAACTGAAATCGAAAATAAAAAAAACTTTAACATTCACCTTCACCTAAATTGTGAACGCAAGACGCAGATGACGACGGACTGATCCACGCATGTCTATTGTAATTTTTTTTTATTATTATTATAGAATATTATACAGCACATTAGCTGCAGAGGCAAAAAACACTGTATGAAAACAAGCACAGATTAAGAGGGTGGACAGAAAAGATGAAGTTGAAGAGGAGGGACAGGAGAAGTAAATTAAGCATCAGGGCCTGGGTGGGTGTCTAATTCCACCAGCTGCAAAAATATGCATCCCCTTAGGGAGTCGATTGTAATAGGGTATCCGTAGGATGGATACCCTAATAATCTGATATGGGAATATTACAGATTATACAAGTTTCCACAGAATCAGAGACATTAATTTGCAAGTGCATCAGTTTAGCTTTTGTATCAATTGCCTTTATAAGCTAGAATTTTTTTTGCAATGCCCATAAGTATGTTGAGTTTTTCTTTACAAGTGTATGGTTGTATGTATATTTCAGTTTTGAGTTATCGTGGTTCTTACATTAGAACTTTAATATTGCCATATGAATTGTGTACTTTTTACCGAAACTACTCAAACTTGCCTCTGAATCCACAATATCTTCAACTTCCATGTTGTATGTTGAAGACTCGATATCTTCGGCATTTGATTCCACTTTTGGACCACCCTCTAAAGATTGAGAACTGTGACTTAGGCTGAAACACATTATTTGGAAAGTAAATAAACATACATTTTAAATGATTTCTTATAAATAAAATATTCGAAACAAAACTTTATAGAAATTGATAAATCAAAATATATTGAAACAAGTTATTGTTGCTAAAATTTTAAAACAATAATTTTTAAGTGAACAATATATACTTCAAAGCAATGTTGAAATGGTGTGTTGCCTTTTCTTCATCTTGAATGCGAGAGTGGAAATCAGCCAACATTTGGTGTAGTCTACAACTCGACTGGACAGCCAATTGTTTGCGCAGCAACTCAATTGCGTCAGAGTATCTCATATCCTATTTTATGAAGATGTTTTTTTTAGATTTTACTCTTGAAAATAATTACATGTTTAAATATTTTGTACATATTTATATGTATATGAAAATGATAACAATTTCAACTGACTTCAACAAACCTGAACATATATTTCACATAGGAGATAAACAGCAGGTAGAAAATATGGATCGTCTTTTAATGCTTTTTCCAAATAAGATTTCCCTTTACTAACAGTTATAGCATCTTTCAATAAAACAGAGGCATACAGCTGAAAAAATACAGATGTTAAGTTACATTCAACTTATGTAGAACAGAAACATTTCATCAATTAACTACAACACTAAATCAGAACAACTTACTGTTAATGTCCGTGGAGTATGTCCGAGAAACTTACAGGTATTGCTCGCCAAGGTCACAGCTTCCCTTGATCTGTGCATAGCCAAGTAGCAATCAACAACACCTTTGTGAGGCTCAAACCTGTGAGATGCTATTTGCATCGCTTCTCGGAAATGCATGACGGCTTCCTGGATTTTCTTTAACTCGAGCAAAAGAGTTCCTTTTAATAATAAGCCTTCAACACTTCTTGGATTGATGGAACATGCCTTGTGGGCAAAATATATAGCCTTGGTTGTACGCTTGGTTAACTGACAGTAATATCCCATCGTGATCCAAGGCTGAGGAGCAGTGTCTGTTATGGAGGTTGCAAGTGTTGCCAATGTTTCGAGGTCTCGGTTTCTCTTTTCTTGAGCAAGTAAACAAGCCAGAATGTCAATTCCCCGGAGGTTTAAATGATCTAGATTATGGGCCCTCTGTAGTGTGGTGAGTGCGTTGCGAGAATCACCCGCAAAATAGTGAGTTTCTCCAAGGGTAGTGAGAATTATTGGATTGCGGTGTAAAGCAGAACTTTCATCTAGCTGTTTGAATGATGCAATCGCATTCGTGTAATCCCGTGAATGAAGTTGTCCATGACCTTTCACCCATAAAGTTAACCTGAAAGACATTGTCACTTACTTCTATGTTATATTGTTAAGCAAGGTTGGGTTTGGCTAGTTGACAATTGAAATGAAATCGTGACAAACAAAATCCAAGGGGTAAAAAAAACAATGTATTTTCAGTTAACTACAATAAAAAGAAATAATTATCAAATGTTGAGATATGGCATCAATCATGAACTAAAAAACAAAATTTAGAAAGAAAAATTGACCCTTAGAAGTAAATTTAGCAATTCAAATTATGCATCTGGACCACAAACTGGGATGATGATGTCAAATTGGGTGATCCTTTAATTTTCACTTCTTTTGAGGAGCAAACTCTGAATCAGCCATGGCAATTAATCTACTCAAGTTTTGAGCAACTTTGTGGACATAAATGTTTGTGTCCAGAAAACACTGATTTTTTATTATAAACTTAAAAAAACAAAGAATATAAGAATTAAGCTTTACCATTCCATGGCTGATGAAATATTTGGGACATTGATAAGTATAGACCCGATTTCTGCTCCAGAAACACCAAGATTCAGAAGTTCTTGAATTGCATCCAGTGCCAGAGGACATTCCTGAAAAAATGTTTATCATTTAATTTTTATGGAATTTTTTAGTTTTAAATTTAAATATTTTTTTGTTGAAAATCTACTTTCAAAGTAAATGAACTAATTTACTTTCACAATATAGCTGTAAACATTTTACTACCCCTGTAGGGATGTATACACAACAAGGCAGTGTTGATACCCAAGTAAATGAATATGTAAGAAATAGCACTATACCCAGCATTATATACTGAAGGTATCCAGCATACAACACAAACACACAAGCTTGAGAAAAATTTACAATGTGGTCATAAATAAATCAAACAGGTCTGAAGCAATCATTTTAATTAAAGAATGTAAATCACATGACCAAATGTGTTTCACATAACAAAAACCATTTTCAATATTTTGTCTCTGTAGTTAGAATGCTATTAATATCTAAAACATACCTTCAGAACTTCTTTGAAAGCAGTAATTGCGGGTCTTTCTTTTCCACCCAACTGGTATAGCCTTCCCAAAGTCATGTTGACTTTCGGAGTTCGATGTTTTTGAGGAATGGATGCCAAAAATGAAATGGCTTGGGTAAACTGACGCAGAGACATATTACACTTGGCGATTGCATATGTTACCTCTGGAATAAATACAATTATAACAAACAATTTACACTTATCTACTTATTCATGATAGGCAAACGTTTTATTATTTTGACTTTGTACATCACTTTCAATATGCTGCAAAAAATTAACCAACCATGCTGGAGACATTTATTTTTGACAATTGGTGAAATTAAACCACATTATTCTTTAGCGCTTGTATGGCAACTATTGTACAACACCAGACAATGCTGCCACACAATAGTGAGAAGATTTTGTAGCCAGACTCAATGACACACATCTAGTGAATCTTATTAATTAGAAAATATAACAAAATTGTGAATTAAACCATTAGTTATGCAATATATACTTTAATATAGAATTGGTTAATCCTATAATTACAGTTACAACACCAAGGCCTGACTATGAGGTAGAATAATTACAATACTATCGGTTAAGTTTGTGCTCCGTTTTGTTATAACCAAATCCTGCCTAATAATTATTCTCTCAGTTCAATAAAATGTTAACATAAAAACCTAAACTATAGGCTGAATGTTTAGAATAAAAATATGAACTCACCAATCTCGGTTGTATCATCTTTGTATAAATCAGTCGACTTTATACATTTAGTTTTTATCAAAGATTTTGCAAACTGCAGTGCTTTCTTATACATAGCAATAGCTCTTCTATGTTCTCCCTGTGATTGCATTGCTTTTGCAATGTAGACCATGGTCTGATAACGAGTTGCTGCGGACAAAGTTTTTCCATCGAGCTGATTTTGTGATGCCGTCAATAAGAAACTTCCCTGAAAATAAGATATTAAAGATTTATTAACCATTAAGGCTTTTCTTTTCTAAAAATTGAATTGCCATAATTGACTAAAAAACCCCAAACTTAACCAGAAAGAATTAAGATGTATTTAATCACAAAAAATTAATCATTACTCTTTTTAACAAAAGTATTAAACTAACAGGCATAAGTAAATGCTGCACATTAAAAGTTGTCTGTTTTTTAAAAATATTTAACTTGTGTAGTAGTTCATTAGTTACTACTTTTTATAATTTTTTTCAAATATTATATAATCTGATGGAAGACAACTTACCTCCGAAAAATGATATCAATAACTTTGTTTTATTTGTTTCAAATAAACTTCTCTATAAACTTTCAAATAAAAATCTTGGTTAGCCATGAAATTGGTGAAAAACTGCCAGAGACAAGAAACTCATAAAATATATATTATTTGAAGGAATATTAAGTTTTGGAAAAAAAATCCTTCAGATAGTATCCCACCTAAAAATGTTTAGCTCTTTCATTTGTTTTGAAGAAACATTTATCTGGCCTTCAAATAAAATCTTGGTTAACCAACCATCAATTGAACAATGAACTTCCTTGTGAAAGGTAGGATTTAATAATACTGATTTTACAAAAAAAATTTTGTAACAACAGTGTAGAAGGTTTTTCTTTATTTTCATTTAAAGAAACTATTCTGTAAAATGTATTTTTTGAAAAAATGACAAAATTTAGTAATAGTCCACAAACCATCTGCTGCCACAAAACATTAAAACTGTTTTAATGTTAAAACTTTCTAAATTGTGTAATTTTTTAATAAAATACCTAGAGAATGTGCCAAATAATATCAATCAATATAAGAACTCACCAAATTAATTTTTCAAAAATACTATGCAAAGAATTCAATTCTGTGGAGAAACATTTTGTAGTCTAATTTTATTCAGTTTGGTAAAACTATTTATTTATAAACAAGTACAGGTAAATTATACACATTAAAAGCTGTGTTTGTATGTTGAATCAATTTCTAAAATTGTTTTTTTAATACAATTCTTTATATTATTATATTAACCCTTTTCTTTCATTAGTGTATGATAAAAATATCTTTGTAAGTACATTCAAAATAACAAAAAACAGCCTAAGTATCTTTAATTAGCATCAAATTAAAAACCTAGTACTAAAAATACAGTTTACCATATATATTTAGAAATATCTAGAGATTATTAGGGAAATTTCAGACAATGCACAAAATAAGTACTGCACTTTAGTTTAACCCTACCTGCAACACTATAAAGGTACGCAAGTAGAAGATTACCGGCAATTTTTGGAGTCTCCCTTACCTTTACCCAGGTCACCACAAGAACCTTTATTTGTCGTTACTACCGAATGCTCTTTTTGATAGATTTTACTACCAAACCATATATAAGCTACTTACCACATAAATATACTATATTGTTGCTTACAGTTAACAAATGCATAATAATTATGCATTTAATTATCAATTTATGTTTTCATATTTATAAAAACGTTTATTTAATTACCATTTAGAGCAGTAGCAACGAAAAAGTTACTTACTCCTAAAGACTTCATATGAAACTGCTTCAAAATTAAGTAAACAAAGAGCAGCGCCACCACACTCATTGAAATACGTCTATGTGGTAGCAATTTGAACTACATTCCAAACCCCTGTTGTATTTATTCTATCTCAGGTAGTAATCTAGTAGTAATAGAAAGAATTTAAGCTAAGTAGTAATTGTAGAAATAGCAACGCATACTTAAATAAAATTGTTATAACAACATTACTTTTATGTATTCCGAGAGTAATGGTGGATGTTTCTTTTCGTTTGTTATCAAATTAAACTATAATTAACCACAAAATAAATTATTCAAATAATTTAATTAATTTTATAAAATTAAGGGTCAAACCGTGGGTTCACACATTTATTTTACAATCCAAAGTTTTGTGCTCCAGTGCTACATTTGTTGGAATATGATTTTTTTTTTGCTACTAAATCCTAAAAAAATTTACTACTGAATGCTCTAAAAATTGGTGTGCAGCCCTGCCTTTACCTACATAAGTTGTTGTACAATTGCGTGGGTGTTGGTAAGTATTACCAAAAACATAGTAAGTTTGTTAGGGATATCGGTAATACTATATTTTAGCCCGCCTATCAAAATGCCTATTTTTTTAGAGAAGTATTAAACATTTTGCAAAACTACTTATACTATCTTATTCTATATCACTATTGCTTTCGATTGATACCCATATGTTTATATATTGATTAATATAACACAAGTAATAGCCAAAATAAGTAATTTGTCAAAGATTATGCAGTCAACTGACCCACATACCAACCGTTGGGATAACGTCACATTTTCAAACAAGACTTAAGCTATCTTTTTGCTTCTCCATAAAACAGTATTTAAATTTTTTTTAACATTATCGTGACCCATCAGACAAAACCGAACCTGACTTTGCTCCTCAAATGGTTTTCGGCAGCCAAAAACATATTCATTTGTATTTCAAGCCATGTTGAAAATAAAAAGTTGATACGCATGTCATTGTCAATGCTGTAAGATATTTTTTGAGAAATATAGTATTTTGATTCTTGGATTCTATTAAGTTTTATTAATCAAAAAGTTGAGAAAATGGCATCAATCGAAAGCGATAGTGATACAGGCCAATACTTTAGGCTGCCACATTGTCCTAGAGGACTATTAGCTTTCACCTTCTACATTTCCCATTACAAATTTGATTAACCTGCATAAACATATTCAAACTTACTAACTTATAAATAGCTTACTTACGTTTATATTAACAATTTCCAATTGTTGGGTTATTTATTAAATTATTTTGTTTTTTAACCGAGTGAAATTTAAGTGTGTTCATACAAAATGCAAGTATTTTTAACTAAAAGTTACAAAAGATTGTTCATGTGTAATAAAATTGAAATTGTATACGAAATACTGATAACTAATTTGTTTTGAAAATTAAAAGGTCTTACCAGGAAATATTTTATCCCCAGCCACAAGTTTTAAATGTATTTTAAAAATTGCTTGCCTCACATTTATTTTTAAAATTAATTGTATTGCAAGTACATAATGATGGTTACACTTTATAAATACTTTAAATCAAATCACTTGACAGATTATGATGTTAGATGACAATTTAATTGTATTGACAGTCCCTGGCTCCAGGAGGGCAATGGGGTGGCCCTTTTACCTCTTAATCTAAACATGCCCTGCCATGAAGTCATTTGAAATGTTGATTTGCTGGAACTTGGATGTACAATCTTTGAATAATAATGTAGCTATGGGTTATGTTTAAAGATTTCAATGATATTTGTTAGACATGAAACTACAAAAGTGGCAATTGATGAATTATATTTGTTTCTTGTAACTAATGATGGGTGTTTAATTAGATTAGAATAATTTGAAATATGTGATGTTAGTATTGTTAGGCTTGCAGCTGAAGTAGAAGAATACCTTGTTTTTGTGTTATTATTGTTTTTATTTTCTTGTTTTTATTTATTTTATTTGTTATTGTTTTTTTTATTATTATTATTATCATTATTTTATTTTTATTCCTTAAGTGTCATTATTTTCCTGTGAAATTTACTGAATACATAAAACTTATATGCCGCATAAGGTGCTGAATATGGGCCACATGAGTCCATGGCCAAAACTAAAACAACAGCTCTACATACGAATTTAATTTGTTCCGGGACCTACGTCATATTTTAAATTATTCGTATGTTGGATCAATTATTCCCATAGGAATACATGTAAAACCATATAATTCATTCCACAGCCCAAAAACCTATCATAACTCCTTAATAAACAGATAATTATTCATAGAAAACCTACAGAAATTTATAAGTATATATATGTATATATAGACAGATTTGTTCATGACTGAGAGAGAAACAGGTGTCAGGTGGTAAATCAAGAGAGTGGGTAAAGGAACAGGTGTCAGGTGTTTAACTTTATAATTATTCATAATCTGTATATATGTTAGGCCTATGTAGTATAAAATTTACTTTGACTCTTTTTATTTCATTGAAGTTCAAGTTAGTTTGTTCCAAAATTGTTTTGAAAAAGTGTAAATGAAATGAAAACTTTAATATTCCATACGATGTGAATAAACTTAGTATGGAAATCTAATATTATTATCTAACCACGAAACATCGGCATCATATGTTGGAAAAGTTGTATGTTTAGGCAATCTTTAGGCGAGATGTTACGTCATATATTGGAAAATTTGTATGATAAGGCAATCATATGTAGAGGTGTTACTGTATCTTTCATTTATGTTCAATAATTATTACTGAAAACCATAAATAAATAAAAATTTTTAATCTATTTTTGAAAAAGACAAGTCTAAAAATCCCGAGCAAAAACAACCAAGAGTAACTCATAGAGCGGTGCCTTACGTCTCTATAAAAATAAGCAAAAAAACATTCTAAACTAGCCATATATGGCTGGAAATTTCGCATGAAGTAAATCATTCCGGGTAATGTTGGGTGGATGGTAATTAAAAACAACTTTTGTTCTAAAAAATTTTCTGTTACTCCTCAAACTAGTAATCCATGAACCGAATGGTTCAAATATCTCGCGATGATTCATTCAGTAACTTTAAAAAAAAATTATCTCCACAAATGTCAGTCAAAAATAATGTTACAAAGTGAGAAACATCATTTAATCAAAAAAACACCTTAAAGACTATTTATGTATACTTCATTTTTAATCAATTGATGAATATATAAAAACAAAATATGAAAAAAAAGAATTTATCCAAAATATTATCCAAATCAGAAATGGTGTTACTAAGTAACAAAACATCATTTAATCAAAAAATAACTTTCGAGACTATTTATGTATACTTCATTTACAATCCATTGATGCATAAATCAAACCAAAATAAGGAAAAAACTTTGTAAAAAACATTCTAAGTTAATTTGATGAACAAATGTAGATAAAAAGGTAATAAAATCAAATAAAAAAACCTAATAATATATTAAAACCAATAATCAAGCCTATATGAAAAGAAACAGTATTATAGATGATATATAAGCTTTCAAGTCATTGTCTAGTGCCGCCGCCGCCTACATCGGAATTGCTATGTCTATGTAGCTTTACTATGCACACTTGACAAAAGCCCCACCATACGATTATTTACACAGCATGTAAATTAGTTTTTGGTAAATAAAATGACTTTGCAGATGGAAACTGAGTCAGCTGACTTCCATTTTTTAAGTGTTAATTAATGCTTTAATAAAAATATTAAGAAATTTATTGTAACCTATTGGTATGTCATTATTTTGGTTTAACTGTTTCCACATGAAAATAAATTTAATTGAAAATTATTATTTTTTAAATAGCCCACTGCACTGTGGAGATATTAGGCATGTATGTGTGTGTGTTGTTACTGTTGTATCATTTCACTTTAACTAATTAAAGTTATATTATTGTAGGGTATGTTATACATTCATGAATCATGATTGTTAATTATCTTTAATCATTTGATAAAATAAAGGTAAATCTTAACAACGGTTATGGAATTCTATGACAACGGAATATTTTGGAATTAACCGCTCGGCAGCGTGTATGGAACTGCTTATGAAAATTTTTGGAAATTATTTTCTTTCGAAAGTCTTTGAAAAGCTACAAAAACTCACTTTACCTAACACAACTTTCTCATATATACAGAGTGTAAATATACAAATAAGGGCACCATTACAAAAATTGTAAAAAAAACTGGGCATTTGGCCTACTTTTTCGGCCACTGTGGCTTGCCTCAACCTAGTACAGAGACGTAGCTAATCTGCTCTAATCCACAAGCCTCGGAGCAAACAGTCAAGTGCTCGAATCAGTACGATTCATGCACGACTGTCTGCACAACAGACAGTGGAGTAGAGCAGAGGTATTCCCATCCACACATTTGTGACTTGACTTGACTGACTAGAAATTTTGTCCAGTGAGAGTTCCAGGTGGGTTCCGTAGGACATGTTACAAGGTAGAAGTAGCTCCATCACAAATGAGGTTAGTACAACATTTCCTCCCTTTTTTTTTATTTTTATCATTAACAGCATGTGAAGTTTGCAGAAGAGGTGAGGAGTGGTAAAACAAGAGATGGACAGGTCATACGCTAGATTCAAGAGAAATAGCGCCCAAAAGTCGCTTAAAAGGATCTGGCGTATAGCTAATATGCTCTACTCCACTGCCTCTCGTGCAAACAGTCGTGCATGAATCATACTCAGCCTAGGACTTAACCTATGCCCTCGAACATATCAGCCTAGGACTTAACTTATGCCCTCGAACATATCAGCCTAGGACTTAACCTATGCCCTCGAACATATCAGACTATGGAATTGACCCTTGTTATTTGTTTTTGTTGCCACAAGTGCACATACACAGAATAAAACCTTAAATCAATATGCATTCTCCAGGTAAATCCTAAATGGTACCATAAAAGACAACCAATGGTTGCTAAATATCAATATAAATAAATTTAGCAAGACCTTAAATTTTTTTATCTGCATTTCCACTACAAACAACTAGCAAAGCGTGTTCGATATCATACATGCACAGATCAAGACATCAAGTACAGCTGTATAGAGAAAACATATCTCTTAAAATGGCGCCGGCCTTTTTCTGCCAGCATCTATGCGAAAGAAAAAACATTAAATGTAAATATTTGTATTTGTGGTATATGTATCACCATGATTTTATACTTTTATTTCAGTACATACCGTACGACGTGCTGTAAACTACATTTCTAAGAGATATTGACTTTGGTATTACAATGACTATTAGTTTTATTTGAAAATCAAAGGGCGGCACCAAAAAGTATTGAATCCATGTAAAATTCACAAGCATCTATTTATCTAAGTAAATGTTCCTGATTGGTTGATTTTATATTACCCATAACTAGCTAGTATCATCTTACATCATAAGCTAAGTACTGTCATAAAAGCAAACGAAAGATGATATACTCATACAACATACAGTCACGTGACTGCTTTTCCTAAAAAATATTCTAAATTTAATCATTTAGGTTATATCATTAACAGTACTAAAATATTAAATAAATATTAAAATTAAGCTATACATTTATTATATTTTTAGATCTCATAATGGAAATAATATTTTTGTTGAAAACATTTCGTATACACCATACATCTCGAAGGCAGACAAGTAATCACATTTTAGGATGGCTGAATGAGTCAATCGAACCTCTGACCATCCGACAAAGCCATGGGGTACTGCCATTACATGATTTCTAGCTCCACAGAAAGACTTATATTTTATCTACTCTTTTAAAAATTGAAAATCAATTAAATACAAGTACATTTTAATAATTGATTGACACAAATCATTGACAAATGTATGTGTTAATTCATAAATAGATTTAAATAGGCTTAAATTCATTTATTTATATGAATGTTAACTGTGATAGGATCATGGGATTAAAAAGTACTGTCAGATGATAGTATAATAAAAATAATTGTAGTCAACAATTCATGGACAATGCTGTCAAGTGCTGCCAAAACCTAAAGTTCTGCACTGACCATACTGATTTATATAAATATATAAACATAGAAACGAACGAACGCACGCATGCACACACACTTTGCAGTTTATGCATTCTACCACAAGCAATTTCTGAAACTAATGCACTCTTGAACAACTTGGAAAAAATAGTAATGTCCTGCTAATTGAAGGTCGCAAACAAAAATTTTGTTATTATTGAATTCCTTATTTAAATCATTGAAAAAATACAATAAATCAAACAACAATATGATTTACCTATACATAAAAACACGTAGTCTTTGAATATGAAACGTTTTAAGCTGACAAACTCGTTTAACATTTGAAAATTATAAATCAAATAAAACACTTACCAAAATTTATGCAACCGCCATTTGTAATGAAGTGATAATTGGTTTCATCAACAGCCAACAAGTGGCGTAATGGTGAGAATTTTCAAAACTTTCTTCTTCTTGATGTTTGCATATCACAAGAGTTATGTTTTTGCTCTGATCTGTTTATTTTTATTTTGTTAACATGCCGTTATGTAAACGTTGATTCAGCAGAAGAAGAATTGCTCTTGCTTTTTAGTCACCTAATGAAGGTGATCAGTTCCTTCTGTTTATTATAATTTATATTTATTAAGTTTTTAAATAGCATAGGTTGTGATTAAATGTTTTTAAGGTTTTTTTTTAAAATAATTGGAAACCGTAAATGTGTCAGGTTTCACACAATTTAAGTTTAATTACACACTGTATTAAGTTTCAATGAAAACAAATTAAGATTGATGTGTGCTAAAAGGAACAGCACCATTTATTGTGAACAAATGCAACCAATCCATAAACACTTTTTTTGAAAATTCTCATTTGGACATTAAATAAATTTTAAAAGGATTAAGGTTAGTTCATATTTATGCTAGGTTAGGTAATGCAATGTTCTACCAAGTAGGTGAAATAACCTTCGACAATTGTTTTTGAGGACAGTACTTTTATAGTTCCTTTTTAGGGATTTTTCATGTTTACTACTTTTAGTACTTTTAAAACTGGATTTCAAGTAAAGTTTTGCCTTTTTTCACCCTACAATTGAAATTAAGTGTTTTCTTCACATTTTGCTCATTTTATTAGTTCTCTCTTAATTTTTATTATGTTATATTGTACAGTGTTTAATTCACATTTTGCTCGTTCTCTCTTAATTTTTATGTTATATCTTACGTCTAACCATGTTTTCTTCTCATTTTGCTTACTTTCTCGCCATTTTTATCGTTTTTATCCGTTAGAAAAAAGCTCTATATAGGTTTTATTTTTCTGTCGTCGTCGTTGTCTGCACTTGAAAATCAATTAGTGTTAAAACAACTTTATTTTAAGAGTTACAGAGAACTTCCATAAACAAAAGTTGTTTGTCTTAACCTTCCCGCCAATATTATTATAAATATTTTTTTCTTCAAAAATTAACATTTACGGAGTTATAACAGCTATATGATCGTTTACGCTGCCGAAAAATTCGGCAGTTGTCGTACAACATGGCCTAGTGAAACTTAATATTTACCATATATATTATAGTATATATTATATTATGTTTAGATATTTTAATAATTACAAGGTACGTGTTTTATTCTTGGCAAAAAAAATTTGGGTAAACTTATTGCAAAACTCTATGGTTCACCTAAAAAAAAGAGAAAAACGAAACTGTAATTTCACGCTTCACAACATTGCAAGTAGGCTACAACGTTTGGTCCGTTTTCGTACTAATTGTTATGATTTGTTGTTTCATTATATTTTTTGAATTATTACATTTATATATAAATATGTTAAGTTAGGTTTGGCTTAGTTAGATGTTATGTTAATTACGTTCAATGGCGTGCGAGAGGATGAAACTTTCAACTCTCTTTGGAGACTTGAAACTTCATGTCCGGCAGATTTAACTTTCATATTCGTTGAAAGTGCATCAAAATCTTTAGGAAAAACATATTTTTGGAATCTCCTTAAACTCGCCCCAAATTGATGTGAATTATTAGTCATAGTTACTCTGCTAGAATTACTATTGGTCTGCAAGGAGTCAAAAACATTGGAGAAGAGTTTGAGTTGCAGCGGATTAGCGAGGGTTCCTCTCCAAGGTTCCCTCCAGCAGGATTCAGTCCGTGAGAGTGGCAACTGAGAGCCCTCCCTGTAGGATAATTTCCATAGAGTTCCTCACTGTAGGATCATTTCCGTAGAGTTCCTCCCTGTAGGATTCCACCTAGTTGGTATCCTCATCATGAAGATCTTTCCCACGGTGTTATCCAGTGCCGGAGTCCTCCATTTAGGTGCCAGCCCAAGGGATTCCACACCAAAGAACTTTTCTCCAAGTGTTGAAAATTTTGTTCTGTGAATGTTATGAATGTTAAAGTACATCTTTGCTAACTTTGTCCCACCGCTAATGGTATTGTGGACCAAATGAGCATCACAGCTCCAGGGTCGACGATAAGCCCATAAATGTCAACTATTGGAGGACACTTTGGCAAAAGCCTAGTTTAGATGTGGTTATAAAAGTACTAAACATAAAAAAATCTCTAAGAAGAAATCATCAGAAACCTACCTTTAAATGTTAATTATTTCACTTATTTTGTGAAATAATAGCTTATCTTACCTCACCTGACCTGAACTGACCTAACCTGACCTGACCTGACCTGACCTGACCTTACCTTACCTTACCCAGCCTAACATAACATAACCTAACAGATAAAGCCCAAAGGTTGTCATTGGTTAACTAAAAATTGTACACTGTCACACCAGGATTGTGTCCTGACCTATGCATCAAGGTGTTGGAGACATGACTTAGGCAACTCTTGAGTCTTGATTGCTGTTACAAACTTTTTTCTCAAAAGTAAACTAAACCTTTTTTTTATTTTGGAGCAATCATCATTTAATGTAAATGAAAGATATATGCATTATAAACAACATTTTTTAGATAAATTAGGCTAAAACTCAAATTTATTGAAATGATAATTAGATCTTTATGATGTTTATAAAAACAACTGCACTACAGGCCTTCACAAACACTTGCCACAAAATAATAGATACTGTTGTGCTATAGATGTTTCAGTGGTACACAACTTGATAAAAATATACGGTTCTTAAATAACTGAAATTTTCAAGCTCTTTCTATAACCAAATATGATTAAATTCATGGTAAACCAATTTTATTTGATTATTTTGGTCTATGGTTATAAAAGAAAATAAAGAACTTAGAATTCTATGGCAAAATTATTCAGGAGGTTTCTCATAAAACATATTTTAAATCCTAATTTGCATTATCAAGACTATGGACTAGGCCAAATTTTGATGAATTGGTGGTTAATCCAGCTTTTTATTTGAAGACCTTAAAGTAATGTTTGCTTGAAAGATCAAAAAAATGTATGAAAACTTTTAAAAGTTTGAGCATAGAAAAAATCTATTTTGCTTCTTTACTTTAAAAATGTACTTGTCTATGTACTTCATACTCTTTTCTTACAGATGGCAAGTTTGTATGTAAGGTGCTAAATAACCTCATTCACACATTGGAGTGGTCTATTAAAAAAAACCTCAAGTATAATTAATAACTAAATAGAATTACACATAAGTAGTTCTACATTATTATTTTAACACAACTGAAGCTCATGGAATGCAAATAGTTGAAATATTATTGTTAATGGTTTTTAAAATTTTATCTATCAAAATAGTTTAAACTGTTTTTTACTTTAAATTGAAAGGTAATTAATTATTTGTTTATTATGATAGATAAAATAGATGTAATAAAGGTTTTGTCCTCTCACTTCACAACTAATTTTTCTACTGTCTTGCCATTTATGTTGTAATTTAATATTAATGTTAGTAACTAATATATTTTTTTATTTTCAAGAACCAATCGCTGCAAGTTCATGTGCATAGCAGAAAGTTTTTGCTTTAGATGTTTCGTTTAGTTTCTGCAATTTTCCCAGAAAGGGCCGTTCAGAACATAACAGCTGCTTATTTTAAAGGTAATGTTTTTTGCAATTTATTTATTTATAACCATCCTTTATTTATTTATTTATAACCATCCTTTATTTATTTATTTAATTATTCCTTTATTTATTTATTTATATCCACCGTTTATTTATTTATAACCATCCTTTATTTATTTATTTAATTATTCCTTTATTTATTTATTTATTTATAACCATCCTTAATGCAATGGTTGCCAACTTTAGAAGATAAATTTTCTTCACTTCTTTACCTTCAAAATTGTTTCAAAAATATTTGTTGTTTTCATTCTTGTTTTTTTTTCAAAAGCAGAATAAACATTTGTTTTATTTTTATTTTAGAGTAATGATTATTTACTACAAATAAAAATTCACAGCAGGTTTAAGGCACCACTCGTGGTTAGGAGTTCCTCAATTTGCATAGAGTAAGTGCTGAATACCTTCCGGGTGCAGTGCCGGGTATAGGCCCGTTTATTTATATTCATTCAATTTGCAAAGTTTTTCAAAAGTAGACTAATTGTTTTTTAGAGCCATGATCATTTAGCATTTTTTTTAAAGAAAATATATTTCTTCTCTGGTTAGACAGGATTTAAAAAAAATTTATATTTTCATTTTACTTAACATAAAGTTCTAAATAACATTGTTCAAGTGATTTAATAAAAAAAAAGGTTTTCAAATCTATGGTAAGACAGATTTTTCACTATATGTTGCTGCTTTTACAGCTCATACTCGGTCACAGCTTTAATTCGTTTGACAATTCATGGATTTGTTAATCTTGCAGCAATACATTTTAGATGTCAACACTATATAAACCTAAAATGTTTTTACTACTTTTTCCACTGATTATTAAATAATATTTTTTTTAAATGAATGCTAATTTATTTAATTGAAAATAATTGACATTTTACAGTAAATGCTTGGTTGAAGTTGGGGTCTTACAAGTTCCACAGCACGCAGGCACAAATTGATTATCCCAAAATGATTGTCAAAGTCTTGCCTGCATTGTCTGACAACTATATGTATCTGGTGAGTGATGTATGGATTGACAATAGCACAAGTGAGGTAACCCACATTCAAATAACATAGAGCCTACCTCACTTGTGCTATTATCAATCCCTATCAAATTTGTAACAATGTTATTAAACAACATTTAATTTATTTTGTTATTATTTATAAGAAAAAAATAACTAAAGTAATTGCACGAGTATAATTATTTAAATATAAATTTGTTTTCAGTTGGTAGATGAAAGTACAAAGCAAGCTGCCATCGTTGATCC
The DNA here is from genome assembly GCA_031471125.1 of Archaeomysis grebnitzkii. Classification (NCBI taxonomy): domain Eukaryota; kingdom Metazoa; phylum Arthropoda; class Malacostraca; order Mysida; family Mysidae; genus Archaeomysis; species Archaeomysis grebnitzkii. The sequence continues at coordinate 1,105 of JARUHE010309167.1, read as the reverse complement.
TGTAGAACCGAAAACTGTTTTGGCTGCCGTTGAAGAAGCCGGAGTTAAACTAACGACGGTGTTGACAACTCATCACCATTGGTATGCTCTTTGACATTCATTTATTTATTTCATTTATTTATGCTTAATGATTTATTTTTCAGAACTTTTAAATATTTGCAAAGCTTGATTTAGGTTATGTTCCTGTGTGGATAAATCTCTATATTTTGATGAATATAATTAAACTAAACAGTATTTTTTACCCGTTCGTGTTCCAAGAAAGTTGCGAGGGTAATGAAATTATTCAAGTGGGTAACATATGACGAAACTAACAACAGTTCTAGATGTTTTAACTATTTTCTACCGGTTATTAGTATTAGTTTTATAAGTATTGGTTTTATAAGTATTAGTTTATCAGTATTAGTTTTATTGGTAAATGATTTTAAAAAATGTTTGTATAATTAATGAAGCTGCCATACTGTTTCAGGGATCATGCGGGAGGCAACGAAGAGTTGGTGAAGCTCAGCCAAACGACTTTGGACGTGTTGGGAGGTGACGATCGGATCGGAGCGTTGACGAGGAAAGTCGTGCACGGCGACACTCTGACCGTGGGGTCGCTGCAGATCAAGTGTCTTTTCACGCCCTGCCACACCAAGGGTCACATCTGCTACCACGTGGACGCTAACGATGGAGACACGCCGGCCGTTTTCACAGGTTGATGTGGTGAAATAATTTCTTGGTATTAATCAAATCAAACCAAGGCACTTGAAAATATAATCTTGCATATAAAGTTTATTTGTGTTCTGTAATTATTGTTCACTGATTAAAATTAAAATTTATCGTTACACAATTTAGTTCATTACATATAAAAAATATTTTTCAGGCGATACATTATTCATTGGTGGATGTGGCAAATTTTTTGAGGGCAATGCCACAGAGATGCATCATGCATTGATTGAAGTCCTGGGCAGCTTGAATGATGAAACTGTGAGTAGGTTTCAACTTTTGAATTATTTAAAACAAACTTTTGAATTATTTAAAAGTTCTAAATTTAAAACAAACTTTTGAATTATTTAAAAGTTCTAAATTTAAAACAAACTTTTGAATTATTTAAAAGTTCTAAATT
>JARUHE010309166.1:0-32638 GCA_031471125.1 Archaeomysis grebnitzkii | reverse complement strand
AGAAGGATTTATCTCAAGTGGTTATCTCCAAGAAGGATCTATTTCAAGGGGTCGTCTCCAAGAAGGATCTATTTCAAGTGGTCGTCTCCAAGAAGGATCTATTTCAAGAGGTCGTCTCCAAGAAGGATCTATTTCAAGAGGTCGTCTCCAAGAAAGACCTATTTCAAGTGTTCGTCTCCAAGAAGGATCTATTTCAAGAGGTCGTCTCCAAGAAGGATCTTTTTCAAGGGGTCGTCTCCAAGAAGGATTTATCTCAAGTGGTCGTTTCCAAGAAGGATTTATCTCAAGTGGTTATCTCCAAGAAGGATCTATTTCAAGGGGTCGTCTCCAAGAAGGATCTATTTCAAAGCGTCGTCTCCAAGAAGGATCTATTTCAAAGGGTCGTCTCCAAGAAGGACCTATTTCAAGAGGTCGTCTCCAAGAAGGATGTGTTTCAAGGGGTCGTCTCCAAGAAGGATCTTTTTCAAGGGGTCGTCTCCAAGAAGGATCTATTTCAAAAGGTCGTCTCCAAGAAGGATCTATTTCAAGAGTATGTTTCCAAGAAGGATCTATTTCAAGAAGTCGTCTCCAAGAAGGATCTATTTCAAGGGTTTTGTCTCCAAGAAGGATTTATTTCAAAGGATCACCTTCATGAAGGATGTGTTTCAAGGGGTCGTCTCCAAGAAGGATTTATTTCAAGCGGTCGTTTTCAAGAAGGATCTATTTCAAGAGGTTGTTTCCAAGAAAGATATATTTCAAGGGGTCATCTCCAAGAAGGATTTATCTCAAGGGTTCGTCTGCAAGAAGAATTTATTTCAAGGGGTCGTCTCCAAGAAGGATTTATTTCAAGCGGTCCTCTCCAAGAATGATCTATTTCAAGTGGTCGTCTCCAAGAAGGATTTATTTCAAGGGGTCGTCTCCAAGAAGGATCTATTTCAAGGGGTCGTCTCCAAGAAGTATCTATTTCAAGGGGTCGCTCCAAGAAGTATCTATTTCAAGGGGTCGTCTTCAATAAGGATCTATTTCAAGCGGTCGTTTCCAAGAAGGATCTATTTCAAGGGGTCGTCTCCAAGAAGGATCTATTTCAAAATCCCAGATAAAGAGATATAAGAAGAATATACAACCACATCAAAAAGATAGAAATGCTTAACACTATAATAAAAACCCAACATAATTAAATGCTCAACTACCATCCGATAATGTTCAGTACATTAGATTATTCGATTGTATGTCTCAGACAAGGACCACTCTATCAAGAATAGAGGAGTCCTTGGTCTCAAATAAAAACAAAGACTTTTTCATTAGAATTTATAGGTTTTGTTTTCGAAAAGTTGCAGCTTACTTTTAATATTTATTTCATTCAATGAGCTTTAACAAAAATCATGTGCGTGTGCTTTATAATTTATAGGAACTGTTCACAACATTACACAGTGATAAAAGTAAAATATTTCTTTATAAACAAAATAATTCTAGTTTTGAAATAAGATTGCCAGTTATACATGAAATAATAATAGTAAATAATAAATAAAAGCAAATTGGTAGACACAAATTATTTCAAAGTAAGACTTATCTGTTCTTATCTTTCACATCAAACGCGCTAAAGATAAAAAAAATTGAGGGTTACCCAAACCGAGATAAAAAAAAACTAATATTGTAGCTACAGTCCTTGGGCATCGTAGGTTATTCAGTACTTATCGAAGAGATAAATAAAAAACATCTTCATGCAATGAAGTTTAAAAAACCATATTCCCAACGTTACATTAAGACAACTTTTCAGTTTTTGTGTGTTAAAGTTGGACACGTATGCATAACTATTAGTCTGTGCTACCCGGTTCACATATGCCCTTGTTTTTAGACAAGTTACTGAATGGAACTGAGGACAAACCCGACGTAATATATACACAACTGGTGTACAATAAAGTGTTGAAGACAACATTTTCTGTATTATGCAAACGGAAGAACAAATACACAAGCTAGACAGCACACAAAGTCTCGGAAGCAAATGTCAAATTATAATTTTTGTGTAGTTTCTCATCATGGCACATTGGTTTATTGCTTCTGCCTTCTACCAAAAAAAATACAAAAGCATATAAACACTTCATAGTTGCTACACTCACAAAACAACTTTTATAGTGGACAAAATCTTTCAAAAAAACAAGAAAATAGACAATAAACCAAATGATAAAGTTCACCAGCTCACAATACATTTTGTTTCAACAAACTTGGTATTACGGTCAAAGAAACATATTCCCCATTAATAGGATAATGAAAACAAAATATTTGCTTTAATTACTATAATCAATGAATATGTATATATATATATATATATATAATATATGTGTTTAGTAGCGTGGATAAAGATTTTCTTTGAGACAGTCTTGTATATATATATATTTATATATATATAGTATATATGTATGTGTATATGTATATATAATGTGTTTAGTAGCGTGGATAAAGATTTTCTTTGAGACATACATGTCTTGCTATATATTAATGCATATTTGCAATGTATTAATTTTATTTTAGCCTTTTCTAATTTTCTTAACAAATGTTTTTGATCATTAGGCAAATTATAAATTAGGTTGACAAACGTCACTTTTATTGTTTCCCTAACTAGTTTCGCTAGAGTCGTCTAGCATGTTCACAAGCAGAGTATTATCATTACAATGGTTGCAATTTTGAAATGTTCATAAAAGCTTAGTACATTTTTGGTTTGTGATATCAATCAACATTCTCCAAGATTTATCTAAATGTTGATAGCCTAGTTAATATTTGTATAATTCTTCATCAATCGCAGGTTTTTAAATAAAAACATAAGTTACCAGACATTATAATAGGCAAGATAAATCAAACAAATTAAATAGACATGAAAACCACGTGTGATATATATTGATGAAAGATGTAAAACTATTGATTTCATGGGAGATACCATGTAAAATACATGCATGCTATAACATCTAACTAATTACATTTTCTCACCAAAATGGTTACCACTTGATATTCATTATATCTATGTAATTTTCATACACATATATTGAAAAGTTTACTAATTTATATAGAAGTGCAATACGCGTCTAGACTACAATTACATACACACTTGGTTAAAGATGACCGGCTACACAACATGTGTTCAGACTCTTTGTTCTTTTAAATACAAATTCCAAAATTTGAATGTGTTAATATATTTTTAATTATTCTTCGTAGTTTGAGTACTACTTTTTTCCGTAAAACTTGAATTATGCATGAAAATACCTTTCATGTAAACTTTAACTTGAAAGAACATTTAATCAAACTTGTATTTAGAAGTATGTGAATTATGACTTGGAATTCTGAAAACAGCTGATACCGTCCATTAAATGGTTGATTTTTCCAATGGCTACAGCATGGCTTTGTTTCTTACAAACTAAAGTCAAAGTAGAGCAAATCACTTTTGGCTTATAACTTTTTATAACCAGAAAATATTGCAGTACAATTTCATTGTACACAAATGTTATGCCATGATTGAATGATGAACAAAATTTAAAAATAATAATTAATCATACAATACATCCGAACAGTGTTAAGTCGTATACAATTTCGGAACTGAAATTAAGCGGGAATTTCAAATTAACCAATCAACATGAAGAAAATATTCCGGGTGTAATAGTAACAGAAATTTAGGAATTTATAAATGTTTTCTGAAAGTACACGCTCAAAACAGTAAATTTTATATAAAATCGTAAGATAAAACTCTATTTACTGTTAATAACAAAAATAAATGAACTATCATTTTTTAAATGCAAAGAATAAATCAAATGAAAACAAAATTATAGTTAATCTAACAACGATACCCTCTGCAGTAGACTGTCCAGCCAATGAAATGCGAGACAGTGCTACCGGTGGGCGGAGTTTAAAAGGCTGACAGAACTACTAGAAATTTTACATGCATCCATCAGTTGGCGCTCTCCTATCACGAAGAAAGTACGCGTGTGAGGCTCTTCATCACCACCTCTTCCATCTTAACCCACGTGGTGGATGTTTCTTTTAAGTGACAAGGATATAGTGAAGGGCAAGGATAATAAATTTGTTAGTGATAGTAAAGATAATTAAAAAATAAAGCAAAATGCCAGCAAGTAGTATGTTTGCTGCAGATTCTGAACGGCCAACGCCGACCCCGTCTACCAATCCCAATGGATCGGTAGATGATCAGGCTGCTCTACAACTTGCTTTAGAATTATCATTTTTTGGTATAAGTAATATGGGGGACAATACATCAGTGCCCAGAACAGATTCTGATCAATATGTGCAAAATTTAGATGAAAAATCAAATAAAAGACCTCTAAATATGACTGAGTGCGTTCAGGTACCATCATCGGAGCACGTGGCAGAAATTGTTGGAAGACAAGGTGAGTTTTGGCGGCAAACCATAAAAATTATTAAGTTTATTGAAGTGTCATCTATAAATGTAAAAACTATTGAAAGTAATGTGAATTCTGAAACCATTTGTAGTAATAAACAAAGTTTATTTATTTTTTTAGTGGACTTCTTAAGTTTCCAACTTTGTCAAAAAGTACGGTGTGTTTTACAGTGTGAATTATCAGCTGTTATATTTAGACGGTTTTAAAAAAAAAATACCAGGGTACTATTTCATAAAGGTTTGTAAATACATAATGAATACATTTCTTTTAAAAGTTTTCTAAATCCTACACAAATGGGTTGTATTTTATTGGAACTGCGCATGACCGCATGTGTCCTACCAATTTGAGTTGGTCAACATTTATATATTTACGGTTAGTTTTAGAAATATTTTGCGTTACTGAAAGCGGAAACTATAAGATTGGTAATAATTTAGTTTGATCTATTATGTAAATTGTTTAAATTTACGAAATGTCACATTTCGGTAAATGTTAAATGAATGTACAAGTTGGCTGACTTAGTTCGCTCCAACTGAAGCTTTTAATTTTGCTTGTTTTTCATTGAATTACTGTTAAATGTTTACTGCGTCGAAAATTGAGTCTTCAAAGAACTGTTTGGAGAAAATCCCTACATTTTAATTTTAAAAACTTTCTCAAACCCCAAATTTGTTAGTCATATTAACATAGTGACCTTTTTTTGGGGTTTTATGAGTCGGTTAGTTTTGTTGAACAGTGTGCTAAACAATATTTTTCCATTTTAAAGAGGACGTTTGTTTTTGAATGGTTTCAATTGTTTTTAAGTTTTTGCAGAAAAAGACTGCTAATTTTTGAAGTAAAAGAGGACAAAAAACCCTGGTTTTCAGCACAATGTTCTTTAATTTGATTTTTGTCAAGACCCTTGATTATTGAAAAAGGTTACAAGACAAATGTCATCTTCCAAAGTTTCAGTAAATTTTCTAAAAAATATTTTCTTGCTAGGGCAAGGAACTTTTTGGCAAAAGTCCACTTTAGATCTCAAAAAAGTGCTGAACATAAAAATGTTAATATTTCACCTATTTTGAAATGGTATCTTACCTAACCTAAATCACAAATAAAGGTTGCCATTGAAGAACTAAAACCCTCCCTAAATTGTTAGTACTTGTTAAAGTTGCTAGATTTGATTATGGGATCTAAAGTAAATGTTAGCCAACTTTCCCCTATACTGATGTTTCACTTCAACTTCACTCCAGATATTTTCTTTGATCACAAAATACTGGATATTTTTCCTAAATAATAAAGTTCATACCTTAATAGGGTTAAGAATTTATAGGACTTAGTATAAACAAATTCTATTGATAGATGACAATCACAAAACCATTGTTTAAAAAAGTAAATATTTCAGGCTTATTAACATAATTAAAGATTTTGCAACTATTCAATTTAAAGACCATTTGTTTTTGATGTCAAATTGGCACCCTGGTCCAATTTGCCAAGTAAGATCAATCAATTCAAGAACTCACTGCATTCATTTTTCAAAATAGAATGCTAACTGGTTCAATTTTTGGAAAAATGTTAAGGTAGCATATTTTTCTTCAGTGAAATTATATATTTACTTGTAAATATTTCATGAAAATCTACTGCCTAATAAGTGTATTCATCAATTAATAATGTATTTAACATTAAATAATTCAGTTTATTTCATTCACCTATGTTAAAGGACTCCAATTATCAAAATTTCTTATACTCTGAAATCAAAAATATTCATTTGGCAAATTGCCCTGGTCCATGGTGCTAAAAACAAAGTTTTTGTCCTTTCACCCAAAAATTGGTGCAACATGGCTTTTTCTGCAATAAAAACTTTAAATCGATCAACCACTAAAAAAACGAATGTCTTTGAAATTGAAGTATTTTTTTACCAGCCTGCCCTTGTCCAGGCCATTTGTCCACTCTTACAGTAATTAAATATATGGCAAACATGGCTATAAAGTATTGCCCTGGTCTCAAACTAGATTAAACATCTCCTGAACTACTGAATTAATTTTGCTATTAAAAATCTTGGCCATGTCTTCTAAATGGTGTTTTGAAGCAGTTTGGTAAAAGTCCCTTGTGCTCTGCAGAGTGAAGACCCATATTTAGTTATGGTTAGCTATTGTGGAACAGTTGCATTTTGGTTTCCTCTTGCAAAACCAATTTTGTGAATGTCCTCTAAATGTCGGTTCTCGAAAAACAATTCTTACGAACCTTTAATTTAAAAATGTCGCTAAACCAAAAAATTACACTCTTTGGTTTATAACAATTATTGGTAAAACTTTACTTTAGATTCCTAAAAAAAAGTACTGAACATTAAAAATGTTAATATTTCACTTATTTTGTGAAATATTCCCTACCTTACCTGACATAACAAACCAGAAAAAAAGGTTAACATTGAACAACTAAAAACCTCCCTAAATTGATAGTACTTTCTTGTTAAAGTTGCTAGATCTGATTAAGGGATCTCGAGTAAAGTTTAGCCCAATTATTTATGCACAACTAAACCCTTAATGTGTAATATGGCTAGATAATAAAAGGTTACTAAAGTATGTTTATACATATCGAACTGATATCTTGACTCCTGAAGTCCTATATTTTGATAATAGGTTCCTATAATAATTTAACTAGTGAACCAACATACATAAAGTTTCATTGTAATTTTGACTTGCCTTGAAAATTTTGAATTCAAGATTTTTTTTTTAATTGTTGTGGCCAGGGCTTGGGAGTCGGATGTATAAACCTCCGACTCCTCTAAATTTTAAAAACCGACTCCGACTCCTCTGGACCATAAAATGTTCAGACTCCCACTCCCAAGCCCTGGTTGTGGCCTAAAAATTTTGTCTAGTTTTAGTGGTAATGCTTTAGTTATTGAATGATGGAGCTAGTTAAATTGTCTTTATTTGTGTAATTTAAAATTTGTTTTAAATATAGTTCCTTTGCAGTGATTATAAGAAATAAAACATTCAATTTATACAATAAGAATTACGTTTGAATGCCAAATTTTCGCCTTGTTGATGGACGTTCACCTTTCTCGATCCGGATGTACTGTTCATTGCTCCAACCTGTACATAAGTATAGTTTTTAAGACTTCTCAATTTAAGCCAAACTTGCATTTCTGATCTGGTGTATATATGTTCCATATTACAAATCGATTTTATTTTAATAGTCCACTTTCTTTTATTTATTGCTCAAGTTTACATGGTCTTCCTAGCCCAAAAATTTGTATAAAATGGCCCTCGTTCTGCCATAAAAGTTGAAAAATAATATACCACGCTACATGGGTCAAACGTTTAAAAATGATGCCCTGTTTATTTAATGTCTATTTGAACATTATGTTGTAGATATTCTGTTCTTGGCATTTGTGATCAATATTTTATGACCATGTGACTAGACGAATGTATGGAGTTGTTACCATGGTAACAATACCAACATACTTAATGTAACATATCTTTGATAGCGCCAATTCATCAACTAGTTATAATTATTATTTTGAAATTTAATACTAGCCAATTTTTTAAGTTTCTCAATGTTTCATTTACTCGTCACATTAATTTACATATTGCCATTTAGTGTTTAGTTGAACACTTGTAGCTGTTTCAGCTTTTAGAAATAAATCTTTAATACATCTGTTTAAAATGTTCATAGCGAGTGTATACTGTTGGAGGTAGTATTCAAAGTAAAAATAAACTAGGCACCCCGGGTCGTCTACGAATGACTGCCTTATGTAGTCACTTTTTTATATCACTTCCCCCTCTTGTACATAATGTAATGCCAAGCCTTCATTCAAGTGGGAAGCGTTTTCAGCAATGTAATTAAATTAATTCTCAGCTTTTCATAATGAATTCAATGTTTACGAACCGTTTTGCTTTGTGATACGAAATGCTGCACCAAACAAAGTTAAAGGCACGAACCGTTGTTGTATTAGTAGTTATGGTTAAAAAGCACATCCTGTTTTGTCATGAAGTAGGTGGTCTAGTCTCATAGTTGTTGTTACTTGTATTGTTGCCTTATTTCTTGGTTAGTTTGCTCTTAAATTAAATTTGTTGATTAAAATTTGAAATAAATGTTTGCATTAGAAAAGTTTGAATGAAATAAGTAAAGTTTGTTGTATAATTAGTTATGTCCTCTTCACCTTTTTTTGTGAAGGGAGTAACCAGGGGATTGTTTGTTGCTATATTATATTATATCAACTTGGCAATAATAGAAGACATGAAAGTAAAGTACTCTTGTCTGTTTGAATTCTCGAACGTAGTTAATTTAGCAATTAATTGTTTTCTGTGCATTAATGATATACGAACTTTCTTTTTGTTGCTATTTTGAACTTTGATACAATTGGTTAATAACAAGACCTTTTATCCACTTGAAATTGCGCACTACTTCCTATCTGGCCAGGAAACCGCTTTAGTTGCATCCTGAATCCTCTTTATAATACACTGGACAAACCAATCCAAACTTTGATTTATGCTATACATGCAACACATTTGAGAAACATTTTAATAATCATACATGGGTCCTGTTGGTGTTTTTCATTTGTATGATAGTTCGTTCTGCTCCTAACCATCTTGAAATTTAATTACAAACTTATAAAACGGTTAATAAGTTTTATTAAATGCCAAATAGATTTTAATTACTTTATAAAATCTGACCTGACAGTTTCATAGCATATAGTTGAATTGTTAGAATACATTTCTTGTATTACAGTAAATTACTGATAATGCTTATCTGAATTGATAAAGCCAATTGTCCCTAGTTTGAAGCTATAATGTAGAAGCAAATGTTGAAGGTTGTTGAACTGGATAGGTGAAGTTAGGTGGATCTCGACATGTGTGGGAGTTGGAATAGGTCAGCGGGTGGTACTGTGAGGAAAGGGTTGATCGCGCGCGCCCGCACTCAACTTAACAATCGCTGAACACTAAAGGTGAAGTTCAACATTGCACCTCCCTCCTTTCTACGAGGAAAGCATCTTCCTCTACAATTAAGGTTTATACAAATATTGCCAAATGCCCGCAATGTATTCGTTGCAATTTTCAATACATATGAAACATTTTCAACATCTAAATATAATGGACAGGGTATAACTAATCTCTATGTAAAAAAACAATACAGATTGGCTTCCCAAGAAGTGTAGCCTTGTGTTTGGGTTAGTATGTTCGTCCATGTTTAAACACTGAAATTCATCCCCGACATCCATGGTTGATACAAATAAAGACAACCTGGCAATGACGTCATCGTCTCCGTTGCTTATTCGTTGTATCCCGAAGTCGTGACGTAATTCTTGTGTTTGTACAAAAAAAATTGTCAAACATAATCTAGAACATGGATAATGTAAGAAGTTCCTTTTCAATTATTTAATACTGAAGATAATGAATTGTATGGATATGTTGAAAGTATTATGAAATTAAAAGCAAGAGTCAACGTTTCTTGGAAGAATGTTCGATAGTGTTAAGTTTTGAGTTTTGTTCCATATTTGGTAATGGTAGTGTGAATGGTTAATTCAAGCGATGACGTTCTGCCTCGTGCTTGCCATTCCATTAGTTCTTCCACATTACACTACTGATGACACTCGATTCAAAAGTAAAATGATGTCGCTTATTGATTAAAGTTTCAAACTTCTTTTCAAAACCAATTTAAGATGTAGTGATTTACAATTCCACTCAAAGCCTTATTATCGAAGGGTAAACCCTCGCCACACAGCTGTCAATGACTGTACTTCCATACCTTTGTCTTGCTGATCAAATTCTAAGCTTAATGGCCAAGCTTCTTTTCTAACAATTGAGTTCCACTTCGTGGTACCAGTATATTCGATTTAGCACAATTAATTGTATCCTTTTTATTTGGCTTTGTAAATCATGTGGGTGACTGTCCGTTTTATCATGTGTAAAAATTCTGAACAGATTTCTTTGAACCTAAACTTTCCACTAAATTGGTTAAAAATTACTTTACAGAAAGCAAATCCAATTACTTTGAAATGAACTACAGAATAGATTTAGTTGTATGTTGTTTTGATTATCTGAATATTTTTAGACCGTTAGTGTTGACATTTAAATTTATCTATAGAAAGTTAACTTTATGTACAACTCCATTTAGGCTTAACATTAGAGCTGAAGATAGTTACAATCAGTACGTCTATATAAACCAAAGACCTTAATTATACTTTCCTTTTTTGGTTTACATTTGAAATTTGAATGTACTAAAGTTTATCAATGTTTGAAATGTCATGAATAGCACAAGCTGAAAATGTTGGCAGCAAGTCTGCCAGTGTTTATGTAACTTAAAGAGCATTCACATATGCTATGATTTTGTTCTATAATTAAACATTGAGAACCACGTGGTTTTATCTATTCTATTGCCTTGGCCACTTCTATTAAATCATTTTACTATTTATTTATAACGTTCAGTCTCATTTGTTTGTGTTCTGTCCATAAAGTTTTTCAAAATTATTTTCTCACATTTCCAAAACTAATTGTTTCCTCCCTTTTTGTATGATATGTACAAAGTTATATGCATTGCATTTTGATTTTTGATTTGTGTAACCTTCGTGACATTGATTGTTTTGTTTATAAAAGCTTCGTACTAATTAGAAGCCTGTTTACAAACTTAACCTCTATTAAGAACGTTCGTATAGCAAGAAATCTTAAAGTTTGACATAGCACATTTTAAAATCGGTTGAACTAAACCAGTTTGCATTTAAATGAATCTGTTAAGTGTTGCCTCCAAACAGAAGAGTAATGAACTTGACATTTCGTATGAATTGTTCACCTCCATTTGCCGTGGAAGGAAGTCGCTCAGTTTCCACAAATGTGGCTCCTCAACCGAAAGTCATTCACTCATTCGGCAATTAAGTTTCCTCCAACTCCACTTTTTCTTTGCTCCATTCGAAAATTTTGTGCAAGCCCTCTATCGATGTCTTTGGTATAACCAATCGCAATACGTTTTCATAAAATTTTGATAGAATATCTAACAAAATTATAATGTTGGGCTGAAAGATTTAATATTTGTGCCAAACTAGACTTGAATGTCTTCCCAGTTAGTCACCATTTTTTGGTCCTGGCGAATTTCCTGTTGAGCTAATGATAAATATTTTCATTTTTGTTCTAATTAATCATATTGATAACCAGCTAGGTAGGCTTCATGTTCCCATGAAGTTTTGAAGTTAATTACTAAAAATAAACTTGCCCATGCTTACAATGTCGCATTTCTTCAAGTTTAGAAAGTACATTTTTCTTTGCAAGATGCGTTTTAAAAAGTTGGAAAGTTTTTTCTGCGGTAAGGGGGATATACGATTTGTCTATCAGTCTATTTATCATATAAAGTTAGAACATTAAAAATTATTTTTAAATGCCAGAAAGTCACTATTGGATCGACAATAGCACAAGTGAGGTAACCTGTCAACGGCATTGGCCACGTTGAAACCGCTCCCCGTCTGATCAATGTAGTTAAACCAAAGTTGGGTCTGGTTAGCACTTGGATGGGTGACCGTCTGGGAACACCATATGCTGTTGGCAAAACCCGGAGGTGAATGTGCTGAACTTGCACCCATAGCCTGGTCCACTGGGACCGATAAATTACAAGTGAGGTAACCCACGTTCAATAACCTAGAGCTTACCTTACTGATGCTATTGTCGATCCATATATAAATTATTTTAAATAACTAATGAATGTTAGCTAGTTTGTTGCTTTCATCAGGTGTTCGTAGACAGCAGTAATGACTAATCAATCCGCATTCATAAATTATCTGGCTAGTTTGTTTTATAAAAAACCATTTTAGTCCCTTGCCAATGCTGTTTCTCACTGTCTAATTGTTTAAGAGTTCGAATATCATAATTGTGTTGCGTGTATGAATATAATAGAAGTTGCAATAGTAAACCAAAAGTAATGAACGCGACGTTTGTAAGACTGTCAGTGAACGGCTTATCATGTGACCCAAGCATTTGTCCTTGACTGTCTGATGTAGCCTCGGCCTGCTTGCCTGCTTGTTCACTCTCATTTATTCAACTCAAAGTGTTTTGTTTAAACTAATAAATGCTTTGGTGTTTCATCATTCCGTAATGTGATTCATACAGACTCAATTGCTATGTCAGAATAAACGTTGAAGCGCTGCAGAAAGGCTAAACTTTACTAGAGGCTGTAGTAGTAGACGTAAATATTGATTTTTTGTCATTAAGGACGTATCTTGTACGTCTGAGTATTTTCTACATTTAATATTGCATTTCATCTACATTTTGACAGATCTTTAATTTAGTTATGTAGGGTTCTAAACACTGCCAAAGGGTGTTTATTTACCCTTGACATTTAGACTAACCTTACTACTGTAAGAAATGTTTTAGTTTAAAATGCTCTCTATTAGACCTTTATGCTAATTTGTCGGCCATTTTATTTGAATCCGTTTGAGGTAAATTTAAATTCTTTGAATATGTTGCTGCATATTTGTTAGGAAGTAAATGTAACTTCAGGGCTATTGGACACTACATAACTAACCAGCATTTGTTAGATGCACATTTTACTCCGATAAATTATGATGCTCTGCAATAGAAAACTTAATTTTGTTCATCACCCATTGCTGAAAAGTATGAAAGTGTGAATGGTAGGAAGTTTGTGTTTTAGAGTTGATGTAGGATTGAATGAAATCGTATTTGTTCTGAATGACGGACCAACCGAACACAAGTATACTCGGGCGCGTGTCTGCCATATTGATCGCGGGAGGTGAGGGAGGAAGGGTGGGGGTGGGGGTGGCCGCCTGTCTCGCGCACACCCAACGCACAAACAAACTCGCCATCGTCTACACCACCACCAACCATCTTATTAGCCACGTTTCCATGAAAAATAAATTTGTTTGATTAGTATAAACGAAACTTTTATCAAACTATTCTGTTGGTGTTTATCAATTGCCGACATCCGCTTGGGTCATCATACCCTTTAGTTTTTCTTCCATTTGTATCTGTGATCGCGCAGTCAACCGGGCTTTTAACCCGCTGCTACTCAGCTTCGATAATAACTTGCAAAAAGATGGTTTGCTTATCCTAGCTTATAGGAACAGATCAAGGTTGTAAAGAGAAAGTATTGGTTCGGATAAATCTGATGTTTTGGATTGATTTCACCTTGTAATAATAAACCTTCGGTATTTCGGTTGTTCAAAATATAATTAAATTTTATCTTCTAATTTAAATAAAACATTTCATGATTTTAATTTTCATTTTTCAGGTATGTATTTGGCTGATCACCAAAATGGGTTCGTGAGTAAACGTTGACCTAAGTCCTAATTGCTTGTATTTGAAATGTAGAATTTATCCTAGCCTTGCATAATACATTTACGAAAATTAACAACTGTTATTATTTCCATATTAAAGGCGAAATAAACTTTTTCCAATTTGCAACTCGTGTATACCATTATGCTATTCACGTTACTTAAGGAACATACACACCATTTGTCATTTATGAATGTATTAAAAATCAATGTAGTTATTGATTGGATGACTCATTTAAAACCATATACAATTTCTCCCTTCCTCCCAGTTCTATCCCCCGTTTGTGTTATTTAAAATGAGTTCTGTAGTAAAAAATCAATTTTTTTCAATCTTACACTCGGTCATTATTAATCACCACACGTGTTACTACCAGTATAGTATAGATAGCATACGATTATTTGAAGTCTTTGTAAATTGTTGTTGGCCTTTTTTGTATAAACTAAACTTGTTCTAGTAGTTGAGAAATAAAATTTTACATTGACACGAGGGATTAAAATAGTTTGAAATTTCTTGTAAATTCGCATTATTCATAAATTCTAAATTTAAAAATAATCCTAACTGCATTCTGGGATTTCAATACTACCATTCTAGTATCGTCACAAAGAGTGCAAAGATAAACTTTGGTTATGTATTAATTTAACCTGATAAAGGTTTCAAACATTTCCACACAAATTTATAAACTCTAAAAACAAAAGCTTCTGGTCTCCAACTAAATCCTTTAGCATAACAGGCGAATGAAATAAATTCGATTTAAATGTAATCATTAACTTGAATTGTTTGATGTTAATAAACTGTTCAATACATTAATAATTGTTTAATATATTTTTTAGCAGATTTTCATAATATTTATAAAAAACAATATTTTCTCAACTGATAGAACAAGCTACATTAAAATATTTTTAGCACAAAATTGATACTTTCTTTTTGAAAATCAATTTGAACAGTTCTTGAATTGATTGATCTTATTTTGCCACATTGATCCTAAGCAAATATATTTATCAAAACCAGACCCATTAAATTAATTAATGGAATAACAAGTTTATTGTTGAAAAATTAATTCTTTCATATCGCCATTTGTTTGATAGAATATTTAATTTTCATATCATAACGCGTTGACATTACACAATCAGTAAAGTGTAAATCATTAGAAGATATATTTAGTGAAGGTGCAAGTTACCCTCTGAACGGAAGTCGCAAGAGGGGAATTTGTGTTTACATTTACTCTGAGCTGGGAAGTGCTTTAAAATGTTCTTAACGTTTTGACGTCGCTTAAATGTCTTTATGAACCTGACCAGCTCGCACTGCCGTTGCAACCATAGCTCAATGGGCATCTCCTTTTCCCCATTCAATATAGCCAACCATTCATTCCCTTTGTTGGCAACTTCTAACGGACAAACTGGGACAATTCAAATTCTTTGTTGTTCAACGGCTCCCATTTCAAGTCTTCGTTTAAATGGACATCAACGAAACTATTTTGTGTGTGAAATGCAATTTAAAAAATGAATGTATCCTACTTTTTCTACAGATAAATCACATTGCAGTTCAATTTTTCTAAAGTTCGATGTAGACTCAGGTCTTGCTATAAATTTATTCTTTTTTTTAGTTTGAATTTTTGTCTTGTGTTTAAAATGAATGTTGAAAGGTTTTAGGTTAACATTTTGTCAAGGGAGTCTTAAGATAAAGGGACACCTAGTGTTCATTTTCCGGCGTCGTCATAGTGTCTAAGCTGAAAATTGCTTAACTAATAAATTAAACAGTAAGGATTTTTTCATTAAAAATATTTCTTGCTGATCAACACTTTTAATTGTTTTGTGAGAATGAAATTAAATAGTTTATTTATCAAACTGCATATGTTCGTTGCATTATTATAAATTAATTGTGCTTAGAAGAGCTAAACAAAATCTTGTTTATTAGTATTGCCAGTCCAATTGTTGATGAAAGATGATTGTTTAAAATAAAGTTGCATTGTACTATGGCAAGACTAGCTATAGTGCTAATTCAGTGTAGATATGAAAGGATGGGGGACGGGAGGGAGGGGGTTGTCCCCCAATCCCTCGTTTCCCCTATGCTTCGTCTTGGCTGAATGATTTGAATGTTAACTACATTTTAGCCAAACTTATTCTCATTGAATCTAAGGATTTAATTCTAATGGCAGAGATCATTAACCCTAGAATGCCATCCGACTGTCTTCCCTCACCTTTAAACGCGTTTTATTCTCCCCTCTTCTCCCTCACTAGATGCTAGCCTCACTTCTCCCCTCTCCCCACTTTGTAATGTCGCTTTCCTGTCTACCAAAACTTTTACTTTTCTCGTTTTGTTAATGAAATATTTCTCCTTACCATTGCTGCTTCTTTCCTTCCACATTTCTCTAATATGTTTTTGCAACCTTTTTAACGTGATTAGGAAACCTAGAATTTAATTAAAATTACTGCACTTGTTCTGTCATTTCTACCTGGGTTACCAATTACCATGTAACTTTATATTGACAACCCTTGATTCTCCTTCATCCAAGTTGTTCTTCAGTGCAACGTCGATCTCTAATTTTCGTTCTTTCCTATGAGCAAATGTTGTAAATCTCGACTAACACTTTAATTTATTTTTAAATATAACATTGAATCGCAAAAAGAGATTTTGAATGATTTGACGACGCATTTTTATTGCATTGACACATGAAGAGGGTCTATTTGTTAAAGGTTAAATGTACTTGGTACATGATTTAAATTCCTTCTCTGAAGCTGCCTGACACTAGTTATATCAAACCTAAAGAATGTATGAAGGTTGTGGTCTGTGTAGAAGTTGAGCATTCTACGCTGGAGAAATCATATTTAAAACTTAGCTCCCAGACATGTCTGCAATGACATTCTGTCAAATATCGCACTGTAAGGCAACCAAATATGAATAATTTATGTGCATTAATTTGTTGAAAATCTTTACATTAAAAGTTTGCTAATGTATACTGAAATTTTTTTGTTTGTGTATTCCTATTACGAAGCTGCAATTTTTGTACCGCAAGTGACATCTTGGGTCAAGGTACAGTTCTGGCGAAGGTTGCTAAGATTAAAATGACCGTGTACATATACACGTATCCATCCACATCCATTTTCTAAGGCTTGAACTGTGCTAATTATTCAACAATGTCTTCAAAGTTTAAAAAGTTTAGCATCTTTCTTGAGACTTTACACAAATATATAGTAAAATTACATTTTGCTTATTTTTGGCAACTAACCATTGTATTTTTGGCACGCCATCAACTCGACATGTACAATATCGTAGCGAAACTTTATTTTTAAGCTCGACTTCAACTATTTTCAGTATTTTGAACTAATCTTTAGTTTTGCTTAAATCTATGTTTTTACTTTAAATTTTTGGCTTAAAACTAAAAACTAATTTATTTTGATTTAAATGAAGCTTTGAATAAAAATTTTTGTTTGGGTCAGATTAATAATTCGAAAACATTCCTGTGAATCATTTGTTGAATAACCAACAAATGACTCGAGGAGTGGGCGGTGAAGGTTCGTTCATAATTACAGGTTCTCTTCCTCCTAAATTCCCAACAAACGTTTGCATAAGAATGCTCCAACCTGGTTTCTATCGAATCCACACTTGCCGAAGCGTTGAACCTTGTTGCCTCGTCTTGCTTACAGCCGAATCATTTGAAGGCCAAAAGGTCGTGCGCTAACACAGGCTCTAGACTGGAGCATATCACGACCAACCGAAAGTTAGGGTATCATGTACGAACCATTCCCATGAATAAAATATTGTCTTCCACATTCTCCTAGGAGCGAAACGGTTACAATAAATTACACAACTTTGATTCAGCGGTAATTCATCTGCTTTATTTAAGTAAAGTATTGCCACATGGTGGGTTGATGGATATTTAACAGACAACTAATCGATTGATTGTAGTTGCAAATGTCATGGAACTAATATAAAATAATATTGTCTACACGTCAAAAATGAATCTTGAACAAGTGTGTTCGTAGTTGTGTTTCAGTTGAACGAAACTCGTTTTAAATGTCTTTGTTGAGACTTTGCACGTTCAAGTGGATGTTCGCTGTGTTCCAACACCACAGCCTGACGTACGTGATCGACCGACATATTGTTGACGCAAAATGTATCTGCGATGTGAACAGCTCGTTTATTGACTCTTCGTATAATTGAGATGTGTAAACAGTCTAAAGATCTCTGGCCGCGCTGGATATTTCCTGAGCACCCGAGGCCAAATGTGGCCTTGCCAGAGGACACTCAACTCTGGTGGCTGCGTCGGTTGATCTCCACTGATCACTTATGTAATGTGCGATCATTTCGATACCTTATTAATCAACAGTTCGTCATTAGTTTTATAGAAGCGATAGATTAATTTATCTTAGATGGCGTACAAGTTAGCGCAGTTAAACAAAGAACAAACCTGAAATGCGTGTTCTCCATAACCTTCTATCGCCTAATCCATACCTTCGTCGTTTCTACTTTACGTAACGTAGGATTTAAACTATGAAGTGGTGACGATTATTCATTATTATATTATTTCGCTATTTTTATTTTTACACTTTGATATGACCTTAAATTTTAAATAAGATTCATACTTTGATGTTTTTTTATTTGTTATTCGTACATGTATAACGCCTACGTTTGATTAGTATTACAACTGATTTATTTATACGTTTCTGTTCTTGAGTTCATGCAAACGAGAAATTTCTATACTGAACACTTCTCCTGTAAACAAACCAAGACATTAGCTCGCAAATGGAAGTGTTAATTCGCTACAAATACGGACATGCTGAACAAAAACCTATTAAACAGGCACAATGACATTTGTGAAGCGTTTGAGTCTTGATAAATGTATTGATTATATTCGTCTGAACTTGCATTGGATATCCATGTGTGAGGAACGTGATCGCTGTGCAATATTTTCTTACATAATTTTCCAACATTTCTAAAACAAGGAAAGACTTTCGCACTCTACTGTGAAGCTAAAAAACGGCGCTGCAGCAGTGAATCCATCGCAAACCGAGGAAGTCGAGGGGGAAGAATACTTTGTAACGACAGCGTCCCCTTTAAACTTTGTTGCCGTGGTAACGCGGTGTGTCGGTCCATCTGTTCAGCGGGTGCGTGCGTGCGTTCGCTCCCCTCTTCTGAGTTGGTAGCGCTGGTCGGGCGTTACTCCTCATACACAAGGCTTATGCAGTCGTCATTTATTTGTTACTTTGATTCATTTGTCGGTTGTAGATGCGTTGCATAAAAAATATTCAATTCGTATGCAAGTCTACAATTGGAATCGAGTAATTTATGGTGTGAATTGCAACAAAGCCTAGTGCTACTTGTACTATTTTGTTGTGGGAGGTATTGTTTTTGGACGGTTTCTATTGTGTAATTTAAACTCTAAATAAACCATTCAAGTTATTTTAAATCGTATAAACATTCGATTGAAATGTTTCTCCATGTCATAAATCTTTCAAACACGACCCTATACAAATCATAATGAAAACTATTTTCCAATTCTACGCAGCTAACGTATAGGTCAAGTTATTTTATGCCATTGCATACTAAATTTTCATGGCTATTGGCAGGACCTCTTGTCTGGTCGCTAATGCAAGTTTATTTTGGTTATACAGCTGCTCCGGCAGATGTTACAAAGAAATTTCACATTTTATGAATCATTTTTTTTATTGCAGCTGAAACGAGTCTCCAAATAAAACGTATCCAATTTTTTCCCACTTTATTATTCTTATTAAAACAATTTAAGTCCATAATTTTGTTAAACTAGTTTTGAACACTAAATTAATATAGACTTGCTGCATGTTTTGATCGCCCTGCAGATGCGTTGGCTAGGCTGTGATCCTTCCTACGAAAGGTCGTGTGAAGATCTTAGTCTCATTTCCTCAAATTGTGTGGCTTAAATTGTTCGAAAATTGTTTCATTTTCAATTATTTATACATTGGCTAATGTATGGAATAAGACTGGATATTGGTACAGAACTAGGGAAACCTAAATATTAACCGATTAAATTGTAAATGTAAAAGTGAATAGTTTGTAAAAAAAACTTAGTTTTGTTGAGATGAAATTTTCAACTTTTTCGGAGGTTGAAAAGAAAAGATTATAATTAAAAAAATAGTTCACATTCAAGATATTAGACTACCAAAGAACCAGTTCCTTGGGTTATAGTGGCAGAATAAAATGATCGTTGTGTGTATATGAAATATTTCTCAATCTAATCTTTATAATTCATTCTATGATTAGCTACACAACTAAAAAAATACATTATTAACTTTAATTTGTCTTGATACAGACCAAACCTGTTTAGTTTTCAATAAAAATTTCCCCTACTTGCTCACTGTTCAGTGTTGGAGAATGAAAAATAAAAGCAAATAATGTAAATTGGTTGAAGGTAAATATTTATTCATTATTAGCCCAATGGTTTAGTTGAAATTCCAGGATTGTTCTATACTTATTGGTCCATTGCATCCAACCAGATTGTTCCAAGGTCATTTCAACCCTCAAACTCCTTACTTTGGACATTCTTTGTTATTTGCCATTAAATGTCTTCTTTTCTATGTATCTAAATATTTACTTAAATTTTATAAATTCGTGCTTTTTTTAAAGATATTATAAGATTATTTTTAGTTTACTTCATTCGTTGAGTTACCCATCCAAACAATACTCTATTACAGTTGCATGACATACGTGGGCCAGGTATACAATTTTCTAAACACCTACTCATTCTTTAACACAAACAACCACCTGAGAGTTAACTTGAACATTTTAAGCCAGGCATTTGACCAATAGTGTTGTCTTGTAAAGTCAAAGAAATGTGGTTGTTAAAAGTAATAAATTGATTGCTTTTCAGTTGGTTTGTTCCTTCAGAGTGAGAAAGGTCATCGACTGTCTTTCTTGAATGCCAAGGTTACAGTTTGGTTTGCTTGTATGTGGATGTGTACATGCGTACATGCACTGTGTAACACCATTATATAATTACACTTATGAACTTGTTAATCTAAAGTTGCAAACAAAACTCACAGAATTAGACTTGGTTGGTCATATTAAGAATATTTTACATTTATAATGTATTTTTAATGTTGTGTAAAATCATTCTTTTGGTTTTATTTTAAAATAAAAACCTAAAACTTGTGTATGAAAGTGTGAACATTTCGGATGTTGAAGTGTATACAAGTTCAAGAAATGTCAAGTTCATTCAAGGGTAAAGTCCTTATTTCGTTTTTAGTTTCAGGTCATTATACTGGATAATGGTATGCCCTAACTCGCTTATTTCAGTTTAGATTTTTTAGTAATTTGTTAGTTATATTTAATTGGAATTATCGCTGAATATTTTTATTAATTTTTTCTTTTCTTTTCCAGGTTGCAAAATTAAAGCATTGAGGGCTAAAACAAACACCTACATCAAAACTCCAGTTAGGGGAGAAGAGCCCGTATTTGTTGTGACAGGTAATTGACCTAATATTTCGCTTGTAATTATGAATTTGGCTATTGAAATAATTTTAAGAATTATAATTTTTTATGACACTTTAATCTTTATATTTTGAAATATTTTTACAGGACGAAAGGAGGATGTAGCAATGGCAAAAAGGGAGATCCTGTCTGCAGCAGAACACTTCAGTCAAATCAGAGCATGCAGAAAGAACAATCTGAATGGTTCTATGGCCCCTGGTCCCCCAACAAATGTTCCAGGCCAAGTAACGATCCAAGTACGTGTTCCATACCGCGTGGTGGGCCTAGTTGTGGGACCAAAGGGAGCGACGATCAAGCGCATCCAGCAGCAGACGCACACGTACATCGTGACTCCATCTCGGGACAAGGAGCCGGTGTTCGAGGTGACTGGCATGCCGGAGTCGGTGGAACAGGCACGCAAGGAGATCGAGGCTCACATTGCCATGCGCACTGGTGGCATCCTCGACCAGGATGAGTCTGCTGCAGCAGCTGCGGCCGCTGCCGCCAGGCACGAGTTTCAACCAACACAAGTGATGGACTCGTTGTTCCCAGGCAGCTCACCAGAACTCATGTCATCACTGTACAAAATGAATCCATCAATGAACGGACTCAACTCGCTGAATGGAATGTCTGGAAACACCCTTAATGGACTGTCCAATGGACTGAATGGACTATCCAATGGAACTGGATCCATGTCAGGACTCAATGGCATGAACAACGGCCTGTCCAATTTGAATAACACTCTGGGCAACATGAACAATTTGAATAGTTTGAATCATTTGAATGACATTTCAACCTTTTCATTACTAGGAGAAACTGGCTCTACTCTGCTTGGAGGTAAAAATAGCCTTGACAACACTCTGTTCTCAAGCTTGAATGGCTCTACAAAATTGAATGAACTCAATTCTCAGGGGTTTGGGAGCTTGTATAATAACACAGTTGATGAAGGCTTAGGATCAATTGGATCTTCGATGGGTTCATCTCCATCTTTTGAACCAGCCCAGCCTAGCATTTGGGGTGAATTAGGTCGCTCACTTGGAACGTCCCTTGGATCCACAATCAGCTCGAGCTCTTCATTGAGCAGCACATTCTCATCGCTGTCCTCGACCTTGTCTTCATCTCTGACTAGACGCTCTTCATCAGTCTCTGGAGCATCTCCTCCTTCCTCGAGGCTTTCTCCTTCTCTTGAGAACCATCCTCCGGCACGCAGAATCAGCTCAGACCCAGCTCCAAATCTGAACAATTCAGGATCGCTTGCTTCCTTGACAACAGCACTCACAAATGGTTTGGGAGGCCTCTCTTCCACATCACCTTCATCCACTTCACCAGATTTGTCCATGAATGCAATTACAAGTTTCCATGGGGCAAACCTTGCCAATGCTACGGTTTGCACCAGCACTGCCACATCGACATGCCCAACAGCTGCAATGTCTTCGATTGATCTTCGTGCACCTGACAAAATAATGGTTTGCAGAGTATGCTGTGAATCTCAGGTGGTTGCAGCTCTTGTTCCATGCGGTCATAATCTGTTCTGCATGAACTGTGCATCTAAACTTAAAGAAGAATCTGCAGACTGCCCAATTTGTCAAACAAAAGTGTCTCAAGCTATTCGCATCTTCACTTAATTATCCTAAATTATAACTTGATATGGTACGTTTTCAATGTAGTACCTTGTATTTTTCATTAATTTTAGTGACCTACCTAACTCGTAGAGCTTAGGCTGCGAATTAGCCCTTGGCATAATTTCTTCAAGTCAGAATAGATGACAGCTGTCGCTAGGCTGTGATAGATGGCACTGCAAAGTTTGCCATGACTTTGTATGTCCATCAACTTCTTGATACAAAGGTTACTCAAGCTTTGTATGATCTCTTTTCTTGCCATTTGATATGGCAACAAATAAAAACCCAAAATCTTATTTGGCAAGATTCACACCTTGCCATTACAACGAATACTATTTATTCTTTATGGTCCAATTGGGTTTCCTATGCATTACACAGGGTAACTGTTTCATAAATGCACTTTAAGGCACACTGGTTTCATCCACCCAAATCCATCGATTTGTGCCTTTATCAATTTGGTTTAATACTGAAAACCCATTTGAAGGCCACCTTTCATGCATCAAATAATAGCAATACAGTGATATGAACTTGGTCAAGTTTTTTGCTCATATGTCATGTAAGACTCGATTTTTCTTGTACAGAAAAATCAATATTGTATAAAAATACAATGTTTTTTCAATGCCTTTTTGTGGTAATGTTTTTCTTGCTGACTTGAAGGGATTTTACTGCCAAGTTTTAAATTTTAAAGTTATAACCAATATTAGGTCATTAATGCTGCCTGTATTATGAAGGCTTATTATAAAAAAGGTAACTTTTTTTTAAATTACAGAACATTTTTTATTTTTAGTATGTATTTGTATGAAAATAATCTAGGTTTTATACAAATAAAACATGGTAGTTTGTATTTACCATGTACTATATTTAGTATTATTAATTTTATATTGATCATGCTCAAAACATGGCATTGCTTTCAGATACATATAGCTAGAATAATAAGGCTTATTTTGTCTGTTTTATTCATTAATAATGCAGTAAATGACCTAAAATTGGGAGTTCCGATTTTGTAACTACCTGAGACTTGTACGAAGCATTGTGGTGGCATTATTATAGTTTGAGGTATGTTGGCTCTGATCTTATAAAAGACAATAATTCATTCCATTTTATATGGGAAAAAATAGCTTTTGCATTTAGTTTACACTATAAGGCATCTGATTTTTTATTTGCTTCTCGGTAAAAAATCACCATAACAAATTAGTTGAATCACGAGCCACAACCTCTTTGGAAGAGCTCTCCCTTTTGTACCTTTGATGATTATAAGGATTTGACCATTCTTACAGCCCAACATTTAGTATTATCATGTTTTTCCTCCTTGGGATGGACGTGAAACCTTCACCGGTAGGATGACTGTTTTCCACTCCTTCTCATGGGGCTGGGGCTTTTTATTTACAAAATGTTCCCTTTAGAAGTTTATTTTAGTTAAAAAGATATTAGTTGTTTTAGTTTTCTATTAAAGTTTATATATATATATTATACTAGGCCTTATTTTTGTGTGATTGGGATGATATACCCATTAATATAACTTTTATATAAAGTATTAATAAATATATAGATTAATAATATAATATATTGTTAAATATTGGTGCACATATATAAAGGTACAAAAGGGACACAACATTCAAAGCATCTCCAGTGAAAAATCTTTTTATCAATCTTCATAAAGGTGGATAATGTTAATGATTAATTAGCAAAAGTAGTTTAGGAATGACTGCAGGGTGTTACAACCTTTGCATATTAACATAATTGAAATATTTATTACTTATTTTAATTTTTTGGGGCAAACAGACATCTAAACTTTGCTTATTATTGTTAAATTGATAATTAGAGAATGCTTAATTTAAAAAATCCTACTTGAACTTGACTAGGATACATTTGTTAAATCAATTGTTTAATATCAATGATGATTTTCTATACCTCTACATTAATTAGTAACCACCAAGGTTGAGTTATACAAAATAATAAGTTATGGCAATTGTTTCACAAGTCCTCCTTAAAAGTTGAAGAACTTAAATCTAAACAGCTGCAATAACTTGTTTAATTTGTTTTTAGCATCCTGAAATACTGAAGTACTGATTGTGAGCAAGTCTGTTACACCCTTTTGATTCTCATAAACCTCTTTAAATTGAACATTGCCTAGGTAGTGAATCTCCACTTGTAATGTTGAGCTATCTGGTCTTTATCCATTTTCACAAATGCCTGCATAGCATTACATTTCTATTAAGGTTTTGAGCTTTGATAAATACCACAACTCTGGTTTTTGTATCAAAATGGATAAAAACAAGATACTCGATGAATATATGATTTAAGAGACTTTGTATTCTATTACAAAAAACCGGCGATTATTTGGGCATTGATGTCTCGCAAATGCTTGGCCACCTTTATTTCTTGCCTCCAATAAAGAGTCTAAACCATTCGTGATTTCGACAAGCGCCACAAGAAATAAAGGGCCATTTTATTTGACACCAAAGGCACTGTCAACAAAGATCTCCAATGTTAACAGTAAGCTACCATGAACATTATTAAATTATATATGTAAATATATAAATTATATATCCTACCATAGAGCACAATATGCTATTTACAAAATATGAAAAGTTTATTAGTTTTTCATATATCTATTTTAATATATATGATTTATTAGATGAAATTTATGGTGTATTTGTTTGTGTAGTTGCTAGACTGAGTCTACGAAGAGATTATTTTTATTACTTTATTTCTATACCAATTTCTGAAGTTCTCAGAATATATTGTGGGATAGTCGTGTCTTGTCTGTCCTTGTACTAAGATAGCTGTTGTGTGTGAGTGTGTGAGAATAAGTTCTTAAATTCTAAGCTATTAATTTATAGTAATTTTATATATATAAACATTATAAATTATACATTAACAGTATATGCAGTTTATTAAAGGTGAGCAAGATATTTTTTCATCTAGAATATATTAGCAAAAGATAATTCTTATCATAGTCTGTTATTCATTATGAATTTGGCCAATTGTACCATAAACTTGAAGTCAAAATTATTTTTAAGATTGGAGAAATTAAACTAATGGCCATTTTTTTACAGTAATAACAAGATTAACATAAGAATGTGTTCACCTTTCTTGAACTTAAATATTTATGTAATATGTTCTTATTTAACATTTATTACCAAAATAGATCTATCACAAGTAATTTTAGACAAGTTTGTACACTGTCAAGCTAAGAGTACAGATTGCTTTACTCAATCCATTGATTTGATCCTTACTCGTAGATCTGAAAAAAGTATTTCTTTGCTCATTTTGCAACACTTTTAGCTTGATAGTTGCAGCCATTCAGCATCTGCATAGGTCATGATCCAAGAATAGAAATGAATCAGAATTTTGTTAGTGGATCTATGTAGATTTCAGGTATTTACAATGGCTAACTATAGTTAAAAATGAAATAATAAATTTATTAAGAATTGATGTTATTTTATAAAATTTACTGTTATGTATTGTCAAATTTTTGAGATTCCCCCATTCAACCCATCCCCGCTCACTGATTGGTCGTCCTTCTGATCACTCGGCACACACAAATTCATCAATCTTGAACTAATTTATCATCGTTGCTCCAAAAATTATTTAAAATTTCATTTAAAAATAAAATCGAATTCTAATGCCTAGTATTGTTCAAATAATTTTGTTTAGTTTTTTTTTTATAATTTTTAATTGATTTGAATTTTGTTTGCAACATTACACCATGATTGAATAGTTCAAGATTAAATTCCATTTTGTTTGACATGTATTCATGTGAAATGGTCGATATTATGTATTAAATCATATCATATTATATATAAATTATAAATATATAGATATAATAGTAATTTTTTTAATTCTCAATGTTTAATCTTTGTGTATTGTTTATTATTATTAAAGTCTAGATGTGAAGGAAGATGATGCCAACAGTTTTATATATTACAAATGTTTTATTGAATTATCTACTAAATAAGGTAACGAATAAGTTTTATTTTAGTTCTTTTTAAAAGGAAAATGAATCTAGAGTGTTGGCATTTGTTCACCCAAAATGGAGTGACCGACAAAAAGTACTGATCACTTTTCTGGTTTAATTTTCATTTGGTCATGGCTCGGTTTGCTTTGACTGGTCTTCCAGAAGTCAACGGTTTGCACTCTGTAATGAGTTTATTTTTTGTACTTTTCTACTTTAAAATCCATAAATATATATATTGTACCAGATCCAAAATATCTTCATATACTTGGTATAAAATTTTTAAAAAATCCAAAAAAAATTTCATCTTGTCTAGTTAAAATGTTAGTTTAAATTTTTTAAAAATAATTTTTGACCAACTAAGTTGATGCTTAGTTCATTTTAGTTTATTTATTGACATGACTTTCATAGGTTGAAGACTTGAAATATGTTTGGGCATTTAAATGATCTTACAATCCAGTATTTTATAGAATGATTTTGCTCACAAGTGTGTAATGTGCCTGTATTGATACGATCCTCCCTGGAGAAAGGCACCGTTATTTTAGCCTTTGCTTTCTTTAGTTGTCCAGGAGTCAAATCTAAAGATTGATTACAGATTCTATTTTCTTTTTGATTCACTTCCTAGATTTAAGTGTTAACAATGATTCTCAATACTAAACATTTACTTGAAACTTGGAATCTGCCGACAGTTAAAGATTAGTTTATGCAGTAAATCTATGGCTAATGTGTAAAAATTGAAATAGTTCTAATAAATATATTTCCATAATAACTTTAGAGTTTATTCTTCTAGAACCAATAGATCTAGAGCTACTATTGTAGTGGGAAAATAATGTATAGTAACTTAAACTCTTAAAAGCATGATGAAATATGTGGAACTAGTTTCATCACATGAAATGCAGTATAGAATTTCAAATATGTTCAATTTTGAAAATAAACTTTGTTCGCCATATTTAAATGTCTTTTGATAATTCATTTTAAGTAGTCTTTCTATTAAAGAGCTGGCAGGCCAGCTATTGATGAAAAAAAGCAATAACTAGAAAGTTAAATAGAATATTGAAATTGATAAACCAATCAGGTCAGCTTGAGTAAGCCTTTAATAGTTAATGTTAGTTCAAATTTATATTTTGTAGAAAATTTATTTTTCTCAAACTAAATTTTTATCTTCAAACTGAAACAAGTTTTCTATGTAGGTCTACAATTAAAAACAATCTACTTTATCATTTCAGGGCTTGCTTGTACATTTTTGTTTGTAAATAAGAACCATTCTATGCATTATCAAATGTTTTGTGCCAGATTCAAGGCCTACGCCATCTAAATTATAAATATATTTAAATTCTAATAATTCTAAAGTTAAAATGTTATATAAGTAATAATCTAAAGTGTAAATTTTGAAAAATATCAAAATTTTTATATTAGTATATTATTTAATCTAGATAAATATATTTATATATATATAAGCAGCTACATGGTATGTTTATGTAAATAACTTATATTAAGCCATTTTTAAACAAAGCACAAAATCTAGGTTATGGGCTAGCTTAAAAGTTCATTAAATATTAATAAACTTAATATTTTTTCCAAATGACAACTTACTTTATTTTTTCTAAAAATTTAACTTTAATTTCTTTTGTGCGAGTCTGATCTACTGCACATCCCATTATTCGATGTAAAGCTCGGTTAAAAGTTTGTGAATCTCACTTTTATTGAGCAATAATCCATTTATAAACTGCTGAACATGAACGGGTGTTAGCAGAAGAGCTTTGAAGAAGTGATAATGATTAATACTCAACCACTCAACAGCCGTTCACATAGCCTAGAGTAACTGGTGTATTTTTTCTAATCTCCATTGGCTGGTAATTTTGTATAATCTGCTGTAATTATATTTATTTAAAAAAATTCATATCTTTTGTAAACCTGAAAGCAATAATGCAAACTCTTGTAATGTTACATTTAATATTGTACCCCTTTTATTCCTCATGTGTAGCTTGCCATAAAATTTAGACAGGTGGCATTTTAGTTCATAGCTAATCTAATCAAGTAATTTTGATAAGCATGACAACAAACATGTTTCTCCATTATTATTATCATTATATTTAAAGTTTAAATTATATACAAAAATCTTTGAAGCAGCATTGCAATGTTTTCATAATGATAAAGGAGGAATATGTTGAATAAGGATATATAGTTAGCCATTTATGTACCAGCACAAATTGGGTTTTGAGTCGATCTAAGCTGAAGTTGATAACACTTGGATATTTTGGTGCTGAACTGAAGTCTAATTTCTTTACTATTCAAAGTCTTTAATTGGCTGGTCAACTTCATGTTTTTTTCGGTGCTAGAAATTTTGTTGCTTAGGTCGTTGAACCAAAATTTTGCTAACGGTCTAAATGATTGGGTCTCCCAATTTGTATGGTTACATTGTAGCCTTGCGTTCGATAATGCTCTTACATAAGTGATGAAAATATTTAGTGGCATTAATTTATATCTATAGGTATGATTATTAATAAATTTATTTTATTACTGGTGTTTACAATCAAGTATTTTATTATAATGTTGTAATGAAATATATTTAATTCTGTGCAGATAACATCTGCTGCAGAAATGCATGTATAATTGACATTTGTTTGATTTGTACAAAACTGTTAATCTAAAATTTGATCTTTATGTAAAACCTGAAGATTAAAATATTTTACACAAACCGAAATAGTTGATGATGAATGTCGAGGTTAGACAACCAATTGCATTGTAGTTCCTCTTTTTTGACTTTTGTGGCGATACCCACTAATTGCATTCTATTTTTATATGGTGTTTTTTTATAGAGTATTAAATGTTTTAATAATGGTGCATCCCAATAAAGGTCTAAAATTGAGTAAATATTTATTTTTTTAAGTATCGAATGCTAATGTGAAAGATAAGGTCTCGCCGCTGTATGGTTAGCTACAAAATCATCAACATTCATTTGTATCTTACAGGCCAAACTTTACAAAATGGTTGAACAGTTTCAGTGTTAAAACTAAGTTAGAATTGTGAATGATTGTTGTACCTAAGTTGATCTAATAAGTTGCTGTTCCATTAACAAAGATTTAACCAAATCTGGGTTAAATGATCATACAGGGGTTTTGTAATTTTGATTACTTAAGGATTTTTCTTGCAGAAATCCTTAACTGATGTCAAATTAGTGCACATGATTTGGGTAAATTATTTCTAGTTGGATTTGGAAATGGCAATGAACAACGATTAAACATGTCTAACCTCTACATTTGAATTCAAAAAAATGCTCAAATATTTCTCCAAACATCTAATGGCGAGTGCTTCCTTCAGTATATTCTTTTCACCAACTCTGAATCGCATCTTTTCAACCTCCTTATTTTGTACGAATTCTGCAAATGTCATTTAAATATAAGGTGTCGTAAATATGCTACACAATTCAGTCTTGAAAGATCTAAATTTTTGTTTTTAGGATTTTAGTTTCAATAATGAGCTAATATATTTTTTATTAAGAAACCTTTTTTGTACATTGCCCCAAAATGGACTGAATTGTTAGACTATTTATGACTTGTGTAGCAAGCTCTTTTATATTATCACAAACTGCTATCAACACCTATTCTTCTAGTTGTACTCTTCCAGAATCTTCTTTCCCTTCTATTCTCCTTATAAAAGATTTCGTTGACCCGCCTTGCTTCAGATTTGCTTTATATTTGGAGTTTGTGAATTTGTGCATCCAAATGCAATCACAACCGAGGAAGTCTGGTCTTCATTGGCTATTGGTTTTGTTTCTAACTTTCACTTATTGAAGTTTTGCTCAAAAACTTAATTATTTATAATTGTTAGTGTATAATTAAGTGGTCAGTGAGGAACTTTGAATACTTTATTTTAAATTTAAAAGACTGTTAATAATTATCAATTTTATGAAAGTTACAAAATCTTATTCCATTCTAAATTGAATGCCCACTTCTTGTATTAATTTTTTAATTTTAGAATTATTTAAGATCCAAAATATTATTTAATTTTTCATCATAAATAGTGTCACCATATTTAAGTTGTTGTGACCATGGTTCAAAGTTTATTTAGAAAATTTCAATATTTGTTATATTTAAATTTTATTGAAAGTAATTTCCAACTTTATTATTGTTAATAATTTCCACTACTGTTTAATTTTTTAAGATTTCTAAACATTTAGGCTTACAAACCCCTTCAAAGGGAAAGAATTTTATATTAAACTAATAAATCAAGTAAATTTTTTTTATTAAAAAAATTTCTGTAATACTAAGAATTTTTTAGTTAAGTTAGAGTTATTTTTGTAGTTATTTTTAATATTGTAGAAGTTTATTATTATACATTTACTCATTTTATGTAAAAGTCAAAATAATATTTGGATTCTCTCCAAATTTGATATTTTGTAGAGTTTATTTTTTGATATAAAATTGAATCATTGAAATAAATCCTATTTAGCTACTTGTTTACCTTTAATTAAAAAAACTTTAATTATTATATATAAATATTATATATATTATATTTAAGATCTTTTCTATAGCTATTGCTACTGCTTAAATTTTTTGTAGACTAGTTTTATTAGGTATTATAATCTAGTTAAGTTAATATTTTGTTTAGACAAACATCTTGGTTTAGTTGTGCAGACACCAGTAATAATGATCAAAGCTTAGGTAGTTGATTTAAAGGACTCTATCCGTAGGAGGATACGAAGGCTGGCTCCGTAAGAAGTAAAGTAATAGACCTGCAAATAAATTTACGATAACCCTTTTCATTTAAATTTCACCCTTCGAAATAGACTACAAATAGTTACTTATTTTATATAAGAATTAATAATATAGTTATTCTGTATTTTTATAACTTGATATAATCATTAGTGTAATTTTCTATGTTGATTCAGTGTTTAGAATTGTTTTCATCGCCATACTTGATGTCATCTTAGGGAATCGATGGTAATCTTGATGGGTTTGAATTATGCTCTGCATTCACTTCTCTTTTTGCTTGACCAATAAATTTGAAACTAGTCAAGGACCCTTGTTTCTATATGTGGTTTGTACTCCTAATTATTATGTACCAGTTATCATTGCATTCTCAATGGCAACAGATTTTATTTTCTTACGTCAGAGTTTCTAATTATGATATAGAAGTTAAGTCTCTTTATTATTATTATTATTATTATAGAGATATTAACAATGTAATATATTATTGTTTACTAGAGTGTTTATTTTTTGTTAACCACTAATAACCTACATGTATATTGCTTTTTAAATGTAATTTGCTTTGTTTTATTTTGTATAAGATGTTTTTTAAAGATTGTTTAAAAAATCAGGAAATAGTATGCATGTATACTTGTTTTGTTTAATATTATGTTGATAGTTACGGAGATAAAGTTTTATGTCTAACCTACAGAGCTAGAAAGTGTTTTTGACCACTCTTTCAAGTGTTTGTAGTGAAATAAAGGAATTTTTATTTATTAGTAATAAGTTACATTTATTTTTGGGCTTACAAAATTACAGTTTCTAATCGAACAAAGGATGGGTCTTTTTACTTTATCTTTTCCACTCTGCATAAGTTTTTAGAAAATAATGCTAGACAAGAGCTGGAATTCTTCTTCTATTACTGTTAGCCGTAATGCACTTGGTAGTTCTATATTCAGATTATAATAATGTATATTTTTATTATTGATGTTTAATATGCATATTAATGAATAAAGATAAATGAACAAAATATTTTCGAGTTTATTAAATTTTGGTAAATCAACCAGTACTGTACTTAATATATATATGTATGGTTAATTTTTCATGTTGGCTAATGATTTTATTTTCTGATTTTTGTGAGTGATTAAATAGATAAATAAAGTTACATGTATTACCCATGTTTTTCATTACCATCTGCATGTACTGTAATACCAAAGTAGTCATGGATACATTACATCTCAACACTCACAGCACGAACCCCAACGAAAAAAGTATGGGACAAAATCAAAAAAATTAAAGG
>JARUHE010309155.1:0-12188 GCA_031471125.1 Archaeomysis grebnitzkii | reverse complement strand
ATTAATACTTTATTAATACTTTATTAATACTTTATTAATACTTTATTAATACTTTATTAATACTTTATTAATACTTTGTTAATACTTTGTTAATACTTTATTAATACTTTGTTAATACTTTGTTAATACTTTGTTAATACTTTGTTAATACTTTGTTAATACTTTGTTAATACTTTGTTAATACTTTATTAATACTTTATTAATACTTTATTAATACTTCATTGATGCAGTATAAGTACATGGTTGGTGTTTCAATTCTATTCTGATCCTTGATTCTAGCTAATATTCTTATCTCTAGTGTTTCATTGACAATTTGAATATTCTGAATTTGCATTACATTTCATAAGTACAAATGTGCAATGCAGTTCTTGTATTTTCAATCGCACTTTTTATGGTATCCAACCTACGGATACTTTATTACAATCTATGGGTGGGTCAGTCCGTCATTTTTGTCTCCATCGTCCGCGACACCTCGCATTCTTAATTTAGGTGAAGGCAAATGTTAAGGTTTTTTATTTTTTATTTCACATTTTTTTTTATTGAACAACATTTATAGATAATGAGCTGTATAATAACTTTGCTTAAATAAAAAAAATCTGTATATTTTACTTTCTTTAAATAAAGTATGTTTTGTAGCTCAATTTAGGTGAAGGTAAATGTAAAGTTATTCATTTTTGGTTTCACAGTTTTTTTATAAGTTCAATTATTCTGTAGTTTAGGTTTTTGTCTTTTACTGAAACCATTTGTTACCTCTGATTGATGGATGATCTATTATATCCAAATTTTCTTGATTTAAATCAAAATTCTATAACATTGTTTGTCAATATGATTTAAATCAAGAAAAGTTGATTTGAATCAAGAAAAATTGATTAAAATAAAAAAAAGTTGATTTAAATCAAGAAAAAGTAATAAAAGTAAATTAAAGCAAGAAAAAGTGATTTAAATCAAGAAAAGTTGATTTAAATCAAGAAAAAGTGATTTAAAGCAAGAAAAAGTTATTTAAATCGAGAAAAAGTTGGTTTAAATCACGAAAAAGTGATTTAAATCAAGAAAAAGTAATTTAAAGCAAGAAAAGTTGATTTAAATCAAGAAAAAGTGTGGTCAAGAACATGACTATGCTAATGTGAGATCAAATCATCAGAATGTTGATAACCACATTCCTCCAACTTTTTTGAGGTATGGAATGACAGTAGCACAAGTGAGGTAAGCTCTGTTATTTGAATGTGAATTACTTCACTTGTACTATTGTTGATTTATATAACAAGTGAGGTAAGCTTTACATTGTTTGAATGTGGGTTTGCCTCACTTGTGCTATTGTTCATACACTTATTATATGGATCGACAATAGCACAAATGAGGTAAGCTCTATGGTATTTGAATGTGGGTTACCTCACTTGTGCTAATGTTGATCCAATTATAATGAAAGGTGTAAATCAGTGTGCCAAAAGCAAAGTTTCTTGTTTGCCATTCAAACTGGTGTTATCATATATTGAGGATGACACTGAAAAGCACTAATTATATAATCTGATAATGCTGACTAATCTCTTTTCAGTGCTGTCTTGGTACAAATTTTGTATTAAGCAAAACAATATTAATGTAAATGAATAAATTTATCAACGTTTCAGATTTTGTATTAAGCAAAACAATATTAATGTAAATGAATAAATTTATCAACGTTTCAGATTTTGTTTTTTGCTTGAGCAAAGAGCGAAGTCTTCAGCAACTGCCGGACACGTTCATCAATGTGTCATACGAAGGAGTTGTCCCTCCCCCCCATGAGGGAGAGTTTTCCGATTCTTCTTTTCACATTATAATGATATTACCAAAACAAGACACAGTAGACGGATGTTCGATGCTGGTGCAAGCAAAGATTCGACAATTGAAACAGTTGGGATACAATGTTGTTGTGGTACGTTCATGTCTATCTTTGAAGTTCATAGCATTTTAATCATGCTACAGTAGTATACCACAGTATACCAATAGTATACCAATAGTATACCATTAATATACCAATAGTATACCATTAATATACCATTAATATACCAATAGTATACCACAGTATACAAATAGTATATCAATAGTATACCAATAATATACTAATAGTATACCAATATTATACCAATAATATACCAATAATATACCAATAATATACCAATAATATACTAATAGTATACCAATATTATACCAATAGTAAACCATTAATATACCAATAATATCCAAATAGTATACCACATTATACCAATAGTATACCAATAATATACCACAGTACCAATAGTATACCATTAATATACCATTAATATACCATTAATATACAAATAGTATACAAATAGTATACAAATAGTATACAAATAGTATACAAATAGTATACAAATACTATACCAATAGTATACCAATAGTGTACCAATAGTATACCAATAGTATACCAATAGTATACCAATAACATACCAATAACATACCAATAACATACCAATAGTATACCAATAGTATACCAATAATATACAAATAGTATACCACAGTATAGCAGTTCATATCATCTGAAGAGTAATTGTTCACTTGATGAATGGAACAAGGAATCATAGACCACACTATGAAAATATGAAAAAAAAAACATAAAATTCTACACTGGTGTGAAATCAGTACGTACTTATTAACACTTTAACCGTTTTCCTGTAACACCGGTGATACATAAATATAATGGCATATGCCATCGTATGTAACATCAGTGATACAAAACAAGTTAATACATTTATACAGGCAAATGTTTGCCTGTATAAATGTATTAACTTGTTTTATATCACTGATGTTACATAAGATGGAGTAAGCGATTATACTTAAGTATCACCGGTGTTACAAGGAACGGTTAAAGTGTTAAGGGATGCATTTCATAAGAAAGTTGAAATTAATGGTTAATTGAGATTTTTATTTGAATGTTTAGAGAAAAGTTGGTTTGAAACAAATGAAAGAAATGGAGATTCTATGGTATTATTATTATTATTATTATTCTTTATATTTGTTATTCTTATTGTTGTTGTTATTATTTTTATTATTATCTTATCGCTAGTATCAATTGTTTGTTATTTGTATTCTCTATTTAGGATGCACGAGGACTTTTTTGGGCAAAAATGTATAAATCCTGAAATAACAGCCATTTCAGAACTTTTTAGACTTCGTCAATTTATCGTCAAACTCATGGTTAACCAAATTTTTGTATCTGTTTAGGGAGAATTTTATTGGAAACAAATGGAAAACAATTATTAATATAAAAATATATAGAACTGTATTAAAAACATTACATAATTTTAGAAACTTTTTTAACATAAAATTTAATGAGTAGCATTTACTTGTGCTTATATGTCTTATTGGGTTATAGAATCTGTATACAAAGAGAATGTGTCACTTAAAGAGATAAAAAAGGAAATATGCATTAGTCATTATAAATAAAAATTGTATATCTCTTTTGCACAGATAAAATATTAAACAAATATTAATTGAACAAATTTATCAAATAAATATTATTAAATAATAATAATAATAATATTAAATAAATATTAATTGAAGAAAAGTATTAAATAAATAATATTAAATATATATTAATGGAATGAACAATATTAATTAATAGATAAATATTGATCGGTTATGATTTTAACGAAAAACATTTTTCAACTGCATTTCACTTGATAATGATAAAAAAAAATTTGCTGAGTGACCCCTACAAACATGGCTTGTACAATAATTACCCTGCAAACATGGCTTGTATAATAATTACCCTACAAACTTGGCTTGCACCATAATTACCCTACAAACATAGATTCTACAATAATTACACTATAAACATGCTTTGGACAATAATTACCCTACAAACATGCCTTGTACAAAAATTACCTTACAAATATGGTTTGTACAATAATTACCCTACAAATATGGCTTGTACAATAATTGCCCTACAAACATGTCTTGCACAATAATTACTCTATAAACATGGCCTGCACAATAGTTACCCTACAAACATGGCCTGCACAATAATTACCTTACAAACATAGCATGCACAAACAATTACCCTACAAACCTGGCATGCACAATATTTACCTTACACACATATCTTGCACAATAGTTACCCTACAAACATGTATTGCACAATAATTACCCTAGAACATGTCTTGCACAATAATTACTCTAGAAACATGTCTTGCACAATAATTACCCTACAAACATGTCTTGCACAATAATTACCCTACAAACATGTCTTGCACAATAAATACCTTACAAACATGTCTTGCACAATAATTACCTTTAAAAAATGTCTTGTGCAATAATTACTCCACAAGCATGTCTTGCACAATAATTACCCTACAAATATGTCTTGAATTGGGAATCAATCAACCAAGAAGTGCATCCTATTGTAAGGATACTCAATCCCAATCCACAGAGGGAACATGTTTGGTTCCAGTCAAGCCTGAAAGCCATCCAAATCGAACCAGCACCTATCTACAGAAGCTAATTCAGAAAGAAGAATAATAACAACAAACTAAAGAAACACAAAACAATAGTAAGGTCGAAAGCAAAAGAAGAAAAAACAAAAACACGGCAGAAAGGAGCCAACGGTAAACAAAGTCACAGTGCCCAACCAGTGAGGAGGGAGCATACAAGTCAACTACAGTGTGGTAGGCACAGAGCAAAATATTGAAAAAGATACTAGGGATTCAAACCCACAATGAACACCTCAAAGATAGAGGTCCCTTCTACTTTTTCCTTTTTCACCCTTTTTCTCTAACTAACTTTGTTTGCTTAAAAATGCAAAATGTTGAAGTAGAAGGGGTTAAATCAACAAGATGGTTTGTCTTGACATAACGCATTGTCCTATATTCACCATAAAATTAATATAAATCTTATAATTCCAGCTGGAAAGCCGAAAATATTTTGAAGAAAGTTACGAGGCAAAAACCGAAATGTTAAAAAATGACCTCATCAATCAAATTGGTTTAAAATTCAGTGATTTTGACAATTTGTCATCAATGGTGTTGAAGGAAAATGTAAAAAGTAAAGTTTGAAAAAAA
This sequence comes from Archaeomysis grebnitzkii, assembly GCA_031471125.1. NCBI lineage: Eukaryota > Metazoa > Arthropoda > Malacostraca > Mysida > Mysidae > Archaeomysis > Archaeomysis grebnitzkii. The sequence continues at coordinate 7,134 of JARUHE010309155.1, read as the reverse complement.
ATTGTTTTATTTTCCTATATTTTGAGATTCATTTAAATTTGACTGGCAGGTCAAACCTCTGCTAGGGACTATTTTCTAAAATGATTAATATGAAAATTAATTTTTGGCTCATATTTTTAGGTTGTGAAAAAATGGTCTAAGGACAAAGAAATATAATTTGAAGAGTTACTGAAGTTAATTATTGGGACCAAGTATTCTCATTCTACAAACGCTGAAAGAGTTTTCAAGAAATTGGCCTGATGGTGTTGTATTTTAAGGCCTGTTTCCCAGGGGTTATATGCACATACATAGAATATTCGAACTCTGTTTCATTCTGAAATAATAGAAAGCATTGAACTCTGTACTTGATGAAGTTTATTCTAATCATTTATGAAGTTTAGAAATTGTCTTCAACCACTGCCAAAATTTTCAATTATCTAAAGGTGGTGCCGGTGATGTTATTTTGTGTCCTAGACTTTCATAACCATTACATGGAACGACAAAAACACAAGCAAAACAACTCCCATTTAAATAATATATAGCTTGCCCCACTTCCCTTATTCTCGATCTATACATTAGATAGTAAATTTTTTTTACCAATCTCGTTGGTTGAGGAACATTTGTAAACTAGTCTCCAAAAGATGCTCTTACCGGTGTTATTTTTACAATTGGGAAAGAAATATTTATAAAATGTATTAGTGGATTTAATATAAGGTCTATGATTTCATAATATCGTAAACTTAATAAAAAATACAAACAAATAAATAGAGCCTGCAACATTTTTGTTTAAATCTATATAATTTTTTGATTTAATCAAATTAAGTGGCCCAGGAGTTCACTTTTCAGAATGATTTCGAAAAAATACTTTGATGAAACTTTGTTCTTCATACATCAAAGATTTTCTTGATTTCTGGCTAGAGTGGTTGCATTTTTTATTTTATTTTTATATGTGAATAAATGTGTTTGTCATAGAGCCATGCAAACAATGTATTGAATGATTAAATTCTCTTGTTTCATCTAATTCTTAAGCCTTTAAATGTTAATTTATCTAACATTGTACCCACATGAAGATTTCTTAGTCTTTAAAGATACATTGTATATGCTAATGAAATGTTTTGTTGAAGAATAATACGATGTGAGGAAATTGAGGTGGTGTGTTAATAGGAAGAAAGTGTTTTACGTACGTTGGTATAACAATATTAGATTTCTCAATATGATTAATGTTCTTTGCTGGTCCACTGAAGGATGAGGCTTACAACACTTCTTCTGGGTTGCTGTGTAAGAAGCGCCTCGCTCTTCTCTTTGGGTTGCAAAATTGCAGCTCAGGGGATGCGCATACCTTTATATATAAGCTATAAACCTTTCAGTGGTTGGGGAGCGTCTTTGATCCTATATAGCCTCATTGACCCTGCATTGTGTAACAGGACTTTAAACAGACCTAACAACCAATCTATGTTGGTATACAAGCTAGCCTAAGAACTGTTTCCTAGGTTTTTCTTACAAACGGTCATCAATGCATGGAATTCACATGATGGTAGTTAAAGGAACAAATATTGTAACCGGTAGGGAAATTTGTACTTTAGTAAGAAACAATTATTAAAACCACTAATAAGTGACTAAAACCGTTGAACGTTTAGTTTTAAGGAGGTTTGGTTAAGTAAAAGATTGGTTTATGGCTGCTTGAAGTTATAAATTACAGTTGCTAATTAACATCCAATCAGCATAAGCTTTAATTACTCCTCATACATACATATATAATAGTAGAATTGGTTCAATGTTATAAACTTGGACCCAAATAAGCAGTCTTTCAAGATATGTTCCGTGGAAGCCAATGTAAATCGTTTGTTTTTGTTAGCCTAAAAATCAATAACAAGATAATATTTTGGAACTAAATGTCTTTAATATTGTAAATAAAACGTTGATACATGATCGTATAAGGTTTATACAAAAAACAACATTTACAATGTAAGTATTAAATAATTTAATAAAGGAAAATTCTTCCCAAAAAGATAGAAAAACACATTAAAATCACTTCGATAAATATATTATATTAAAGTATCTGGCACTGTTATGGTGGAAGTGTCTGGCAACTCGATGTGCAAAGTTCTTAAGTTGAGCACCTACACATCTGTAATCTATGGCAGTGCTACTCAAAGTGTGAACGCGTACCGGTGCCGGTACGCAAACCATGTTCTGCCGGTATGCGAAGAGATCCCAGAAAAGAAGTACACAGTAGTAAAATTCCATGCCACGGGAGACTGGTGGGATATCTGACTCAGGGTTTTTTTGTTTCATTTTTCTAATAAGAATACAGCATGGTAGTTATTTAATTGGAAACAGTAACTGTATGCATCCCATTAAAAAATTTGGCCGCCCCCCAGCTGGATTGGCTAGCTGGTCCCTGTCACATTGAAAAAAAATATGCTGGTACGCCACATCAAATAGTTTGAGAAGCACTGGTCTATGACACATTTTATGATTGCATTGAATAGTGAAATATTCATCCATTGTGTGTAGTTCAATTTAGAATTTTCTACACTTAATGACATTAGTTCCATGTAACCAACGCTGACTCTACTACAGGCATCATACTTACTTCTTGCCATGAATTGTTGAAAGTTACAAAAAAAAACATTGGAAACACAACTAATAGCATAGATACCAACCATAAACGTGATCTCGACTTAACTTTTCTTCATCTCTGATCAACTTTGTTGATCATAGATCAACTGCTTTAACATTGATCGAACGACAAGAAAGTTAACCCGTATCAAGAAAAAATGGGTCGATAACGTATTGTGTGACGAAGGATTTCGATGTGAAAGGCCTGTAGTAGAGTCGGCGTTGATGTAACCACATACACTGATTTTCCAGATAGCACGTACATCCATCAAAAAACATTTTTTTTACTGTGGGGTACTGATTTTTAAGTGGGTTAGGTCGCATTGATCTTTAAGTAATGTTTAATCAGTGGGTTAGTTGGCACTTTTTTTCATAATCACATCCCACTGTTTTAAGAATTCACTATTTTAAAGGTTTTAAACATTACTTATGTCCCACTGTTTTAAGTCTTAAACACTATACTTATGAACCATCGTATTAAGCATCCTTGAAACTTAAACTTTTCGTTTGATTCCAGCTTTTTAAGATGTTTATTTGGTTAATTTTTGATTGATTTAAGCAATGGGTTGACGAGATAGCCCCTTACTTCAACGGTCGTTAAAACGCCGGTGTATTATCAGGGTTAACTATTTACATCCAATAAATTAATAACCAATACATTTAATGTTAAATGTTTCAACGTTTAAAAAAATATATAAAACACTTTTTATATAATAAAATGAAATATTAAACAAATTTAAAGAAATAATTGACCTAAACTTTAAACTTGTAAAGCCTTAATTAACACATAAAAACCCGCTAGAGTGTAGGGACTTTATAAAAATCTGGCAACATGGCTAGTAAATTAACCCAGTTTTCAGCTCCCATTTAAATATACATGTTTTTAACGCATGCGCATAATTAAAAGAAGGTCTAAATTTAATTTGTATTTAGTAATATATGTTAATTATTTCAAATTATATTTTGCCAAAAACAAGAAATAATTATTTGCACATATTACAAATTGTGTTTGTTATTTCTTATAAATGACATTTCAATACAGTGTGAGGGTAGAACAATAGCCTACTCTCAAAAGTATTTTTAGTAACTTCTTGTGATGACCTAATTTCATAGAATATCATATTCTTAAATATGGGGTAAGAGGTGAACAACTTATGAAATACAATTTGCTTACAATTTCTTAATGATACATATATGTGAAATTAATACAATATGTTTTTATTTAAAGAAAGAAAATTATTTTTTTGCCTTTCCTGCATTGTAAATATATTTTATGTACGTAGCTGCTTATAGGGCCTAGTTAGTATACCATCGACTGGGGTAATTCAGATCCTTTTTATGCTCTTTTCACTTTAAATTTCCCATATTAATGGGGATGACGAAAAAAGGAAAAAGCACATTGCTTTATTATTATAATACGAGAACACACATGCATGATAGATAGTTATGTTTAGCTACTAAAAAGAAATAATTTTCGTTGCAAACTTACAAAAAATATTAGTGAAAAAGTAGTCGAATTTTCCCCAGCCTTGGGGCAATTCAGACGAAGGTACATTTTGAGAACAAATATTAATCAAAACTATTCAGAATGAACTGAAAAATAACTTTAACTTACACATCAATGAGTTCACAAATAAATTAATGAGCTTACAAAAGAAATCAATGAGTTTAAAAAAATCAATATGCTTACAAAAAAAAAATCGAAGAGTTTACAAGAAAATCGATGACCTTACAAAAATAAATGAGTATTAAAATAAATCAATGCGTAATAAAAAATTAATGAGTTAACAAAATAAATACTAATTAAGTTTAAATAAATCAATATGAATTTACAAGAAAAACATTGAGCTTACAAAAATTAATGAAATATCAACTTAAAAGTTTATCTGGTCTGAATTTCCCCAGCTACTGGTCGGAATTGCCCATAACAGATAAGGTTAATGTTAATTAAGAGTTATTCGTTTGGTAAATAAACCTACATTATCAGTCGTTGAAATTTACTAGCTTCAGATGTCTTCCAGGCCTATATAAGTTTGATTCTTGCGATATTAACTAATTGTTCCAGCAAGCCTAGCTTTTTCTAGTAAAAAAAAATATATATGATTTTTTAGACCATAATGTTACTGCAATTAACTATTGATTAGTATATGAGTCATTTGTACACATATATGCCATATACAGAAAAATTGGAACCCCTAGATTCACTACCATTCATATAAACCCTATTCAACTAAGAACGTTTTAGGTGGTCTGAATTGCTCCACTTGAGGGTAGTAGTGATGGAAGAAATCTTTAGGTTTCCAGCCTATATCATATATTGGCAAATAAGATCATTTTGAATGTTTCTCATCATTTAATCGACGTCGTCTGCGTCTCGCGTTCAAAATTCAGGTAAAGGTAAGATAAATGTTAAAGTTTTTCATTTTTGATTTCACAGTTTTTTTATTGAAGAAAGTTTATAGATAATGAGCTGAATAATAACTTTGCTTAAATAAAAAAAATCTATATATTAGATTGTCTTTAAAAAATATGTTTTATAGCTCTAATAAACTTAGAAAATATTTCACTATTTTTATAAGACGTGAAGGTTAATGTTGAAGTTTTTTGGAATAATAACTTTGCTTAAAAATAAACAAGTTTCTATAGAATTGTTTCCTTAAAAAGGATGGTTTGGATGAACTTAAAAATATTTCGCTCTTTTGTAAGAGGTGAAGACAAATGTTAATTTTTTTAATTTACTTTTTTCAAGTTCAATTAATCTGTAATCTAGGTTTTTGTCTTTTACTAAAACCATTTGTTACCTCTGGTTGATAGAGGCCCTATTATATCCAATTTTTTTAATTAGATAAGACATGTTTTAAATAATGCTTGAAATAAATATAGTCTACATAACTATAAAGTATTTCTTGTCCACAACCTTCTATCGTTTACCCATAAAAATAGTTTTTGTTTCATAAATTGAGTGACATTCACTGATCTCTATTCGGGCACGTTCTAGTTAACGGAGTTTAAAACATACGTTTAGAAAAAATCATTTTAATATAATCTTATAACGTAGATATATACATAATACTTATCAAAAGTTATGCAAAACGCTTATATTTCCATTTAAGAATACTTTCACAACATTTTTTAATGTTTCACTACTTAAACAAGATTTACCAAGCTATATGTGTTCTTAAACCATGTAGTCCAGCAGATAAGTGCTATAGTTATAGTTAGAATCTCGCACTTTATGATAAAAACATGAAAGTTTGCATGTGGCTAGAACATATCAATACTAAAAAAATAAGCTATAGTACCATGTTGAATTGCTTTTGGCAGAGTTTTTCCAAAATGGCGTTCAAGCGTGCCGGTTTCATCTAAAGAGGACCATATCTCAGGATATATTGGTCAACGAAACACAAACTTAGAATATTTTTATAGATTCACATAAAGACACACTGAGTGATATGTGACATGAATTTTGGATTATAAAACAAACTATTCAGAATTATGTGTACAAATTATAATGAACTAATATCACAACACACATTGTGTTTCAGTTGAAGTTTAGACCAGTATTTCTTTCAAGCCATGGTAAGCTTACTATTATGTGAAAAAAATGTAACAGTTCTAACTATATTGTTTTGATCACTTTTAATCTTTTTAAAGATTAAAATTGCATCAAAAGTGAAATTAGTTACACCTGCGATATCAGCAGCTCCAGCTATAGTACCAACAGGCTATTCCAAGTGTGTTATATGCCAGGAGAATAATGCTGAAAAACGAAGCTGTCATATCAGTTATAAGAAACATAATGTTGGTCTTGCAGAGGGTCTGATTCTGTTCAGTGACAATGGGTACTTCCACAAACACTTTGACATTTCTAAACTCAATATAAAGAGATGATACTAAAGCCACATTCCGATACCATTATATAAAGTTGCTTGCTTTAACTGTCCTTCCATAGAGAAAGTTTTTTTTTTAAAACAACTAATTTTTCGGTCGAAGTAAGAATGTTTTTGTTTCTGCCTTGCATATTACTGTTCAGGTTATTGAGGTGTCCAAATATCTCTGTTAAATACTCTACTTAAGACCCACAATTCATCGTTAAAGTATTTACAAAATCGCTCATGGTTTTCATTTTCAAAGAAGGGCACAAATTCTTTTTGAAGCTCATTCACGCGTGCTAGAACTTTTCCTTTTGACAACCATCTTACTTCCGTATGCAATAGTAAACGGACATGTTGAGAATCCATATCTTTGCACACCAATTCAAATAATCTAGACTTGAGAGCTTGTGGTTTTATATAATTTACCATCTCAATCACCTGATTCAGCATCTCCTTTAGTTCATTTTGAGTTATCTTCGAAACTAATACTTCTCAATGTAAAAAATAGTGTGTTCGCAAGATGCTCGGATTTTGTTTTTCCACTAGAGCTGCGAAACCTTTTATTGATCCTACCATTGATGGTGCTCCATCAGTACATATTCCCACACATGAATCCCATGATAAACCATGCTTCTCAAGGTATGCTGTCAATATATTA
>JARUHE010309144.1:0-12188 GCA_031471125.1 Archaeomysis grebnitzkii | reverse complement strand
CAATCAAAGTTCATCGTGATTGGTTGATTTCCAAAGCTAAATGAAAGGAGCGTTTTGATTGGCTGAAGAGAAAAGTTCCAATAATATAGAAATAAATTTGCGACCCAAGAAAGTGGTGACGTTTTTGCTCGGTAAACGCAGTCTATAAGTCTATGGTTAAAACCCATAATCAAGCCTATATGAAAAGAAAAAAATAAGTAAAGTATAGATGATATATATGCATTCAAGTCATTGTCTAACTCCGACGACATCGGAATTGCTACGCCTATGTAAAACTTCGCTACGCACGCTCCACAAAAATGAAGTTATTTAAACGAATTCAAGTTTTATAGAAAATTTCATTTTAGATCGATCACTCCTAATGCATATATCTCTTTTACGTTGAATAATTATTGCAGCAAACCCAAAAATATATCTTCAGTCTGCTTTGGAAAAATACAAGTTGAAACCCAGAATAAAAGTTATTTCAATAAATTAAAGTTCTACAGAATATTAGGTTTAAGATAAATCAATCATGTTGAATAATTATTGGTGTAAAACAAAAAATGAAAAACATGTTTTTTCAAAAAAGACAACGATCAAGAGTAACTCTTGAAAGGCGGAGTCTTACACCTCTTTTAATAAACAAAACAAAAAATGTTTGTAATTATATTAGAATTAATTTGTAGGAAAGTGGATTCAATTTGTTCCAACTCAAAAATCTCGTTCACTTTTTCCTTGTGGAAGGACAAACACCAAAAGTGATGGGAATGACAACATGGGTTAGAAACTTTTGAAAGGGCTTCAATGGCCTAGTTCTTGAATCAAAGCTTCAACGATGAATTTGCTTCTAAAAATGGCCAGCCTACGAATTTGGTTCACAAGAGTGATCTACTAGTTAAGTAAAAACTCTGAGGGAAGTTGCACAAGTTGAGTCTGTAATAGTGCAATATTGAAGTTAGTTCATTTTACTTAAAAGCTCTTGTTGCAAAATGATCAATTGAACAGATTCATGTTTTCACAAGTAATGCTTCAAAATCAAAACTTTTAATAAGTATTGAAAGCCAACACAGCGGGGAAAAACTATGCATGTTGAACATCCTATAATTTTCAAGTTTATCAAATTTATACATCAAGAATTAATTTTAGTTTACTTTTGAACTAAAAAAACTTGACCCATTCGCGCCTGAAGTTTATTGTTTCCATAGTAATTAAGCTTGTTAGAATGTATTTTCTAGCTGTCTATTTAAACTGACTGACTGACTGTGCACGAACGGGTTAAATGGAAAAAAAAGTCTTGAAATATATGAAAAATAGTTTTTATTAGAATATAAACATAAAACATTCATGGTAATGTCAAAACATGGTCTAAATAATTTAATCTAAAAATTCGATATTTCAGAAAAAGTATCTTTCTATATCAAAAAGAAATTCCAAAAGAACCAAGTTAAATTATTGAATTACAGAATGTAAGTACATATTTAAACTAGAAATTCAGATCAAATTATATAGTTATTTTGAACAAACAAAAATACATGGGAAATAAAAAACTATACAAAAAGAATAAATAGTTCTCCTTTGGTACGATAAATCACGTCTACAAACGGTCCAATGTAGTCATGACCTATAGTTTGAATACTCAAAGTTTTTAAACGAAAGAAATGATGGTTTGGAATGTTCAATCTTCCCATTTCTAACATGGTTAACATCTCAATCAAAGGTCTTTCTATTGGTAGGAGCTGAATTACGATTGAATCCACCATAACTGCCACCGCCACCTCCACTACTACTTCCTCGGGATTTGTTGAAATTGCTGCGACCAAACCCAAATTGTCTTCTAAATCGGTCGCCTCCTGTAAACATTTGATTGTTAATTCTTTAATTAATTTCAATATAAATAGCTTTGTTTAGCTTTATCATTGCAATAACATTTATGATAAATTATGCCAACTAAAAACAGTAGCACTCACCACCTGATTTCCAGCCTCCACCACGTTTCATCAATTCGTACAATCTTGGATTAACTTCTTGATTGGCTTCTTTCAAAACTTCAATCAAATCTCTTGCATGTTTGCCGTTATCTTTTGTGAAAAAAGTGTATGCAGTTCCTTTCTTATCCGATCTGCCAGTTCTTCCAATACGATGGATATAATCTTCTGAATTATTTGGGTAATCAAAGTTCACCACATACTTTACATCATCAACATCTGAAGTGGAAAATATAATCAATACAAAGAAATGGTACATAATATAAAGTGCTGCCATTAGTAAATAATGAAAACACTACTTAACATTTGTATTTTAAAATATGAAGCTTTCAACTTAAAACAAACAAATTGAACAATGTTGAATTTGATTGTCTAACATACAAAAAAGAATGTACGAAGCTCTAAATAACTTCATAAAATGAAACTAATAAAATACAAGAATATGAGAATAAACCAAGCTCCAACTTATCTGTTTAGAATGTGTGCGACACAAACTTACGTACTTGAAAAGACTCAATTTGAACACCCGCACACAATACAGATAAGTATCCCGAAGTGGTTTTCCATTACAGGTGCATCCATTGTATACTAGAAGGATCTAGTACAGACCAGGAATGTTCATGTATCGAGTATCATCTCAACACTTCTTTGTTTGAAATCATGAACAGAGATTTCTCATCCTGGTCAACAATGGATATGGCACCCGTTTACCAAGAGGCACATGAGTAATGCAAATTTAAATGTAGACGATCAACTGCATTATCTCAATACCAGTGCCTCTGTAAAAGAATAAAATTCATACTGATTAGTAAGATTCATGAAGATCAATAATGAATTCAAACTTACAATTTACTAACAATATTTGATATATTTCATTAATGTCAAACTGTACAAGCAAACAAATATTTCGATGAAAACTTACCCAAACCTCTTGCAGCAACATCGGTAGCAACCAAAATTGGAGCTCTACCATTTCGGAATTCTGAAATAAAAGTAGTTTTTAATTGTACACATTGAAAAATAATAAGTTCAAGTAGGAATGATCACATAACAAGAAACTTCAATCATTATTTAATTATGACATGCAACTGCTTTGAGTATGTTCGAAGCTTACATACGACCGTGATGCCACTACGGTCAGTTCGTTGTGATTGGGTGAAGAAATCATAATAATTAGCATTGATTGACATTAATTAATTGTTCTGTGGGGTGACCTTTAGTTTCAATATTGAAACAATGACCACAATGTCCTATAGAAAAACTAGTAATCCACGAACTGAATGGTTCAAATGTATCGCAATGATTCATTCAGTAACTTTGAAAAACTTTATCTCCACAAATGTCAATAAAAAATGGGTGTTACAAAGTGAGAAACATCATTTAATCAAAAAATCACCTTAGAGACTATTTATGTATACTTTATTTCCAATCCATTGATGCATAAATAAAAACAAAATTGTTATTAGACTATTCATGTATACTTAATTTCCAATCCATAAATCAAACCAAAAAAGAAAATAAATGTTATAAATTTTTAAGAGTTAACTTGATGAAAAATGTAGATAAAAAAATGATAAAACAAATAAAAACACCTAGTAATATGTTAAAACCAATAATCAAGCCTATATGAAAAAAAACAATAATAGTCTGGATAATATATAAGCATTCAAGTCATTGTCTAACGCAGACGACAACATCGGAATTGCTACGCCTATGTAGAGTTTTGCTATGCACGCTCGACAGAAAATGAAGACAATTGTGATAATTCATTGATAGATTATTTGAGGACATGAATGTTCTTGAAGGGCTCTGGTTTTAATGGTATAAAAAAATATCTAAATTCAATTTTCTTTCTTGAATGAGATAAATTGATCTAAAAATATTCAGTTAGCATCTGTGTGAAATTATTCCAAAAATATTTATGCTTGTGAATGGTTGAAACAGAATTAAATTTCTTACCACTTAACACCCAGTCTCTTTCTGCTTGAGATTTATCTCCATGAATGCACATAGCAGGCCATCTGGAAAAAAATAAACTTACTTTAATTTCAGCATAGAAATAATTCAAAAATTAGCAATGTAGAACTTCAAAATAAAATGAAAGGTGGTTATTTGTAATTAAAATGAGTGTACCGTTAATTAGGTTATAAATACATACCCTTGTTTTCTTAGGCTTCTTGTGACATTTTCAACTTTACGCTTCGTTTCTGAGAACACAATAGCTTTGAACGAAGTTTCACGCGACATTTCTTCCACTAGGGTTAGTAATCTGAATGAAAAAATTAATTAAATAACTAGCTTATAAGGAGCATTGGTTTGTAAATAAAAATATAATCCATAGTTTTTTACGTTTTTCAAATATATTAAATAACTGGTTTACACTATAGTTAATAATTTGGCCATTGTAGGGCAAATTTATTGCAAACTTTAGGAACAAAATTATTGTGAAAGTTTAGCATACCTTGATTCTTTGTCTTGTTCATTACATTCTTCAACAATTTGTAGAATGTTGTGGTTGGCAGACAAGTTCAATGACCCTACGTTCAATTGGATGTACTCCTTCAGGAAATCTTCTGCCAAATTTCTCACTTCTTTAGGCCAAGTAGCAGACCACATAAGGGTTTGTCTGTCCGGCTGGAACAAAGAAAATTTTAATAACAAGTCAAGACATCCATTCATAACTATTTTTGTTATTTAGTATTAATTTTTGTTGTTACAGTCAACTTTAATCTGTTCTTAGTATTATTATCAACTAGGTTTGAAAACTACTCTATAAATGACATCCGAGTGGGTTTTTTGGTGGACTTGACCAAGTTTTTTGCTATTTTTTCAAAATAATGTAAAAAATCATTTTATAGAAAAGTTAGTTCAAATGAAAATAAAAAATGTAACATTTTTTGTGAAATTGGCATTTACTTATAAAACATACATCTTTAAATAAATTTGAAATGCATGGTTAACAGATTTTTATTTGAAGGTTTGAAGAAAAGTTTATTTAAAACTAGATATTCTATGGTAGGAGTTATTTAGACAGCCGATTTATAGCAAAACTCGTGAAATAAATCTTTTAAAAATCTAGATAATTTTATTGGAAACAAATGAAGAAAAAAATTTGATATGATAATATTGCTTGTGGTTATTTTTAATCTACGTTGTTACTATTATTGTTGTTGTCAATCTGGGTTTGATTTGGAAGACTCACTCTGATTTGGTCGATAATTTTACGAATTTGTGGTTCGAAGCCCATGTCTAGCATCCTGTCGGCTTCATCAAGGACGAGGTATGTGGTTCTTCGCAGGTTGGTCTTTCTGGCCTCCAGTAAATCGATCAACCTTCCAGGAGTAGCAATACAAATCTGAAAGTGCATCATTGTTTAGTTAAAACTATTTCATTTTTACCATAACCAACGATGTCTAGACATCACCTAAATTTTTTGATTGAAAACAATTGAAAATTATATTCCATCACCCCTCAATAGTTAACATGGACAAGGCACTTAGTAGGGTTGCAATCTACATGTTGGAACAAAAACAGATTCTTTACAAAAAATAAAAGTTCTCACCTCAGATCCTCTTTCAAGATCTCTGATTTGTCCTCCCTTTGGGGCCCCTCCAAAAACGCAGGTGGCTCGGATTCTTGATGAACGGCCAAAATCCTTTGCGACCTGCAATATTTGCTGAGCCAATTCTCTTGTGGGAGCCAACACCAACACAATTGGGCCATCACCTTTTTCCAAATATGGTTGGTTGTTGATGTGAACAATTGATGGTAAAATGTAAGCCAAAGTTTTGCCAGATCCTGTTTTGGCAATACCAACCATATCTTTTCCACTCATACCAATAGGCCATCCTTGTGCTTGAATAGCAGTTGGCGTTTCGTAGTTTTGATTAGCAATTTCAGCAGATACATAATCAGGGAATTCATAATCTGTGAACTCTAGAATTGGGCTAGGTATCTGTTTACCTTTCAATGTGATCTCATGCTTTTCTCTGTAAATGAAAATCATTTGTTAGAAGAGGTAAAATGTATGTCTTTTTTAAACTATAAACAAACTAGCCATAGATGACCAGCAATTTCACATGAAGTAAACAAACTTTCTATTTTTTGGCTATAATTCAATAAATATTCAAGGCTTCAAATAAAAAACTAAAATTTTGCTCAAAAATTTACCAAGTTGAAAAATTTGGTTTTTGGCTATAATTTAAAAAAAATGATTACTCTTAATAATTTTGATTGGAGTCATAAAATTTTTTATATATCTTCAAACAAAAAACTTTGAACTTTTGCTATAAATTCTATAAGAGTTAAAATACGAGGATTGTTGGCTATACACCTCTGCAAATGTTCACTTTTGGAAAAAATACACAGAATGGTGCTGGTGATTGATTGATTATATAAATAAAGGGGTCAATAAGAATGGTGCTGGTGAGAAGGTCATTATGAACAACTTTTCTTCAATAAAATGTCCTGTACTTCTTCAAATAAATTAAAAACTTTAATTTTTAAGGTAAAATTAGGCTATTTTCACAAATTCTGTTTTCTGGCTATAACTCAATTTAAAAAAAACGACCGATGACAATATTTATTAAATTTTCATAAACAACTTTAGTTCAGCAAAATTATTTGCAACTCTTCAAATAAAAAACTTCAAACTTTTAAAGGTGAATTTTTCACAAAAAATGAGTCCTGGCAATTTTTTTGGCAACAAACAAAAAATTTTAGTGTTAAAAATCGGGGTTTTTTTGTGTGGCTATATATATAAATATCCATAAACAATTTTTTTGTAGAAAGTAACACGACAATATTAGCTGGAAAGTTAAGACAAACCACTTTTGTTTATGAATATTCTGCGACTCTTTGAACGCAAGTTGTTCAACAATATATTTACAGGGGCAGACGACGACGACAACTAAAACCTATATAGAGCTTTTACTTTCACATTCGATAAAATCGCTCATTCTTAAAAAGAAAAGACAAGAACAAACCTATAATCTGCAACTTCATTGGACGAACGATTGGCGACGACATTGGATTGTCTGTAGAAATTCTTCTCAAAGGGTACCAACTTGGATAGATCCCAATTGGGCTTGTTCAAATTCTCACCAGGCTGTTTCCTATCAAAAGGTTTTCTTCCACCACCGCCATATCCTCCACCTCCACCGCCATATCCTCCTCCTCCTCCACCATAGCCACCACCACCTCGCCCTCTTCTGTCACTTCCATAACTGCCTCTGAAAAATTTGTAATGTTATAACAATGTAAAAGTAAATTTCAAAAGATAATAAAAATGGAACATAACTTTGGCCTGAAATAGTGATGCATCTTGATTTTAGCCAATAGAAAACTAGCCTCAAGCGACTCAAATAAATAGGGTACACAGCCAACATTTTTTAATAGTCAGAATTTTCTGCCAAAAAGGGCACAAAATAAAGATGCTTTGCATTTGGTGTAATGTTATTTAATCTTTGGGTAAATAATTATATGAACTGCACTCTATTAATAACTACTATAAAATAGAATTATGATTTGTTAGTATGCTCATTGTGTACTAGAACAGTGTTTTGTTCGACACATTCTTGACATCAAAATAAAAAAAATAAGAACATTTCAGAAATATGAACACAGCATGTCATCAAACTTTATTTCAATTTTTTTTATCTAATTGGGCATCCATCAACCAGAGTAATAAATGGTTTCAGTAAAAGACAAAAACCTAGAACATATTAACCAATCTGATAAAACCAGGCGAAAAAAAAATTAAGCGAAATATTTTCAAGCTCGTTAAAAGCTACTATTTTTAGAGGGAAGAAATCCATATAAACTTTATTTATTCAAGAAAAATTGTAAAATATCAAAACTTGAACATTTACCTTTACCTCTTATAAAAAATAGTGGAATATTTTTCAAGTTCATTTGAGCTATAAAACAATTTTTTAAAGAATATTTATATAGAATTTTGTTCATTTAAAAAAATGTAAATTCCAACATTTGCCTTCATCTAAATTGTGAATGCAAGATGTCGATTGTAATAAGGTACCTGGATAAACCACAGTACTTATACAATTTTGGTTCATAGCTGCTCAATTCAACTCATTAGTAAAAACAATGACATTCTAAACTTTCAAGATGCTAATTTTAGCATAAATTAGTCAATTGAAAAAATATTTTTAACTTTAGAAATAGTTTCTCAACTTTAAAATAAATTTTTGGATAATTTCTCATTGATTTATATGAAAGCAATCTTGTTCTATCTATTTTCAAAAAATGCTATTTCTGTTTTTCATCAATGAAAACATCTAGTTAAGGATATTTCAGCCAGCCAATATTAAATTCAAAACAAGATTTAAAGAAGGAGAAGTTATCACAACATTAATGTAAAATCTAACCAGTTAACTATCATGGAAATCCTTTTTAAAGATGTATTTATTGAATATGTTTAATATAACTGTAAATTACAATGGATTTTAATTTTTACTAGTATTTGAAAAATTATTTAATTATACAATATTTATTTTATTACTTTGTATTTATACATGCATATTTAATGTTAAATTCTGAAAATTTAAAGAAAATTTTCAAGAAAACAAAAACTTGAAGTTCTTTTTTCTCATTTTAACCTTGAATAAAAAAAACTGAAATTATCTAAAATGAATTCTATTGCATCAATAAAAAATCTATTGAACAATTTTTTTTTGTCAAACTCATGTTGCCCTGTCTGCTAGATTTGGAAACTTATTATTTAAATATTTTGATGAATATTGATTTTGAAGAAAAAAACACATGGAACAATATTTGTTTAAAATTATATACACATGTTCCAATATGAAAACTTATAGAAATAAAACATATTTGTTCAAAATGTCCTGTTTAATCAAAGATTTGAAGCTTATTCAATAAATATGTATTTAAAAAAAAAATTTACCTACAACAACAAAAAGTAACCAATCATCCTTGAATAATAATTCTACAAAAATAACTGTCAAACAAAACAAAAAATAAATGACCAATTTTAGACTTGAGCAAAATTTTTATAATTGATGAAAAGATCCACCTCCACACCCTAACAATCAGTAGTAATCGACTGTCGGAGTTTAACACTTGAGCATAATATATCACTGTATACCCGTATATGTTCCTCCAGGCTTCTTCTGTACAAAAAACTATTATTTGAATTTGAATTTTTTAAATTATGTACTTTATCTCAAATTATAAGTTTCCATTTTATTATATTCCTTTGTTTCTTTGTATCATGTTTTAAAACACTACAATCTTAATATATCACACAATTATTAATGCAAAAGCGAAGTTACATAACATCAAGTTACAAATAAGATTTAATAACCAGAGAAAAAAAAGTAATTTAAAATACCACAGCAGGATTCAAAGTATTGTTTAAAATAAGATAGTTACAAAATTTTTATTGCAGAGAAAAGCCTCTTTGGCTAATTTTTGGGTTAGAGAGGATGAAAAAAAATCTTGGAAGGACAAAAACCCTTGTTTTAGCACCATGGTCCTCGTCAGGGTGCTAAACAATATTTTTCGATTGTAAAGAAGACTTTCGTATTTGATTGTTTAAATTTTTACAGCAGAAAAAGGCCACTGTGCTAATTTTTGGGTTAAAGAGGACAAAAACCCTGGTTTTTAGCACCATGGTCCCATTAAGGCAGTGAGCACAACAAGGGTCCCAAAATTTTTGGAGAACCTTTTGCACTCAAAATGTTGAAATGCTTTTAACAATTTTACATCTTCAAGAAGCTAGTAATTTAGTTTTTACAAGTTAATAAGTATAATATATATTAAAATCAGCCATTCTGCATTTGTTTACACATCAGGGCATTATTATTTTATGCACTCTTGAACAATGGCCCTATTAGGTTCCTTCTCTAGCACTCGTTTGTAAATATGAAAACATGATATCTATATAATTACTGCTTGTGTTAACAAGAAAAATACAAGATAAAGAGTATGCAATATGGTATTATGAAATTTAATTGTTTTTTTAGTGAAAAAATCAATTCCGTGTTGAATTTTGTTCAAGAGTGCAATTTTTGTTTCATAAATACAAGTTATTTATATAATTAGCACTTGGTTTTTACATAAAAATAATGGTACGTTTTTGCCATTTAATATTATGAAAAATATTTGTTTCTCCATTTAGTATTTATAGGATTACATGAACTGTAGTGAAAAATCACTGAAAAACATTTTGAACAATGGCAGCCATGTCTTATTGAAGAGTGCAACACGGGGTGCAATACACACACACGCATGGTAAAGTAATTCTTCTAAAACATTTAACAAAGCTATCAATGTTCAACACATATGTCACACATTTAAAAATTTACAAACTGTTTGCAAACAGTTAGAATGAATGGTAAACACGCCTTAAAATGTTTATCATCCAAATTTTCAAAATCGCACCAAATTTGAAGTTGTAACCACGCCACCTAGCGACCATTTGAATTGTTAGATCCTTAAATGATTGTCGCATAAATTTGGCTAGTGAATAATTTAATTTATAATTTTTAATGTTAAAATGTGTCACTTTAAAGTGTTTCATATTTCAAGTTTACATGCTTGTGTACAGGTATAATCATTTGATTTGTTTAATTATTTTGATGATTTTACTAATTAATGAAAGGATAACAAAACGTTTCTTTTGCGTCAAAAAATCCACTGATTTTTCAAGTTTGTCGCAAAAGTTGGGATTAGGAACATTTAAATCTGCTTTAAATAAAGTTTAAGGATAAATTTGGCAATTAAAACCAAATAACAGTAAATGTTATATATTTATATTTGACATAATTGCAGATAAATGTATTAATTAAAATCAGGTTCAGACTAAAATAGTTTGTTATCAATGTTTACATTCTCCATTAAATTTGTTAACAAGTTGAAGTATGTAATTCTGAATTTACTATTAGCATTTTATGGTTGGCTTGTTGTATGAGAAGGCTATAACTATATCAATTTTATATTTAGGCCAATTGATACCTGAATAAGTTTCCAAAATCATTGTATGGAAACACTGTTTTAAAACCTTAAATTTAAACAGGCTAAGGTAAAAATTGATAAGGAGCGGTATTGCCGCGTCCCATACTGTACGAAAACTGCAGTATCCAATTATCATGACCCACCAAACAAAACCGCCTCTTAAGATTTTCGGTGGCCAAAAATACAGTAATCTAACCTACATTTGTATTTCGAGCCATGTGGAGAATAAAATAGTTGGTACGCCTATATTAATCAAAAATTTGAGAAAAGGGGATCAATTGGAATAAGGTAGTGCAAGTAGTTTTGGAAAATGGTTAATATTTCTTTAAAAAAAATAACCAATAAATATGTGAATGATAAAATTAGCTCAAATGTTATTCAAAATATTTGTTTTAATTGAAAGTAATTTATTAGGCTTATTTCAAATTTAATGTTTTTCATAAATGAAACATACATATGAAGAATTGAAGAAGATTTTTATGCAAAATTGAGGTGTTTTAAATAATGATTAATTTGCTAGGCTATTTTATACTTAACAATATTTTCATAAATAAAACATACAGGTGAATATGTGAATGATAAAAGAGCTCAATTTTTTTTAAAAATGTTAATGTTTTCATTGAAAAGTAATTACTAGGCCTACTTCACATTTTATTTTCATAAATAAAACAATATGTATGAATGGGGAAGAGGTTTTCAGTGTAACACAAATATTTCAGAAAACTATATATGCTTTTCATTGAATGTAATAAATTTTCCCTAATCAATGGCAAAACTTTGAAGCATGGTGTTAGGGTTTTAAAACACCCATCAAAATTTTCATATAACATTTTTAATTTGATCATGTTTTATCAAAATAATTTTTTTTATATAATTTATGTAAAATGATCATTGCTCTAAAGTCTAAATAAATAAATGTATTAAAAAAGTACTGTATATTTCAAGTTATTATAAATGACCATGGCTCTAAAACAAAATAAATCTTTATATAAATAAATTATAGAAATAGCAATGTGTACTTAGATAGAATTGTTATAACATTACTAATGTTATTATAACAATTCTATCCAAGTACACATTGCTATTTCTACAATTACTACTTCGCTTAAATTCTTTCTATTACTACCAGATTACTACCCGAGACAGAATAAATATCCAGCAAATACAACAGGGGTAAAAAATGTAGTTCAAATTTCTACCACTAGCTGTATATTCCAATGCTATTGG
>JARUHE010309133.1:0-12189 GCA_031471125.1 Archaeomysis grebnitzkii | reverse complement strand
CATACTTATTTATATATTACTACCAAACCCTAATTATACATTGTGCATGAAAGGCTAAACATTGATTTACTTCAACATAAAGACATTCCACCAATTACAATCAACCAGTGAATAAGAATGCTTGATCATGTGATGCAAATTCCGATGTAAATACCTTGTGATGTTAATTCTAAAAACTGTTCTGACTTCATTATGATTTTTATTACTTAGGTGAATTATAAGATATTGCTTTATCTAGGCCTATGTTAGGCTCAATTTTTGCATAGATAGTTTCCCGAATAGTCTGCCACTTTTTAGAGCAGTGTAATATGTTTTTTGGCTTAGATGATAATTGTTTTAGTTGATCGTCATCAATCAAGTGATTTGAAGCTCAGCTGCGAAACTGGTCAAGAGAACCTTGATCTTGAAGGCATCGCGTGAATTGTGATTCGCTTTTAAATGTTTTTGCATGTAACCGAGTGGCTGACGTGAAAGCTTCTATTGATAGAGATTATTTTTGTTTTATTACAAACAAATGCTAAAATATAATTGTGTAAGTTGTGAAGCTAATCAATAATGTACATTTAATTATTTTGACTATGGACACGGCTATGGGTGTTAAACACTGTTCACCTATACAACTTTGCTTAAATATCAACGGAGGAGCGGTTCTTCAGTCAGTCCGTTTCTATATCTGGATTCTTTTAAATTGAAATTATTTTGTTGTAAAAACTTTGAGTTGTAAGAATAATTTCAGTTTCTGCAAAGTGTTCCTAACTTCTTATTGTTGTTCTGCTGTCCTAGAAAGTGAAATTATGAATAATTTATTTCCTATTAAAATGATTTGTTTTTAACAAATTATGTTTTTTTGTATTTGATTGTTGCTGTTAGCGTCCATTGTTAGGTTAAAATCATTCTTATAGTTTGTCATAGTTGTCAATCGAGAAATATTTAAATGAACAATGTTTACTGTAAAATAAAAAAGAAGGAGAATTTAAATAAAAAAAGAAAACAATTTAATAAATAAAATGTTTAAAAAACAATTTTGGACGTCATGCATCGGCTCGGGTACCTTAAACCCATCTAACCCGCCATTTTGGATGCCAAATATTTAAATTACGCGAATCAAACACGAAACGTTTTTTCATATTGTCGCTAAAATAAAACACTTTAAATGATTTATTCACATTCACATTACAAATAATTTCTACAATTTATAATGTTTGTCTAGAAATATAAACAAAAATATTTTTATATTATATATTTTGTTTGATAAAAATATCTATAAACAAGTTAAAGTTTCAATTTAAAATCATAAGCAAAATAGTTAACAAAAAATAGACACAAACTGAAACAAATACGAATTTTAAAAAAAATTGATAAAAAGAGATAAGAGAGAAAGAGATACCATGAGAGGAAATAATAAAACAGAGAGAAAGAGCTAACATAAGACTAGCTACTAAGAGAGAGAGAGAGAGAGAGAGAAAGAGATAACATAACTCATAAGACTAGCTACTAAGAGAGAGAGAGAGAGAGAGAGAGAGAGAGAAGGCGATAACAAGAGCGTATATATTAAAAGAGAAAGAGGAAAAAATAGTAAAAGAGAGAGAGAAAGAAACAGCATGGTAATATATAATAAGAGCGAGAGAAGTATATAACATTAGAATAGATGTTAAAACAGAGAGATAGAATAAGATAAAATGAGAATATATGATAAGGGAGAGAAATAAATAACACGATAATAGATAATGAGAGAGAGCGAGATACTAGATAGAAATATACAACATGATGTTAGCAAATAGGAGAAAGAGATAACACGAGAGGGGGAGAATAAATATAACATGATAATACAAGAGAAAAAAAAGATAGAATCAGAGATGATAATAACAGAGAGAGAAAGAGATTACATAAGAGAATATAATAAAAGAGAAAGAGATAACATAATGATAAAATAGATAAAGAAAATGATGAAATGGTAATAAAATAGATAGAGTAAAAGATAAAATGATAATAAAATAGATATAGAAGAAGATAACGTTATAAAAATAGATAGAGATAAAGAAAGGTATAAAATGATAATAAAAGAGAGAGAGAGAGAAAGAGATAACATGATAAAAAAGAGAGAGGAAAAGAGATAACAGATAATTAAAGATAGAGAGAGAAAAAGATAACATAATAATGAAACAGATAGCATGATAATAAAAGAGAGAGAGAGAAAAAGAGATAACATGATAATGAAATAGTTAGAGAAAGAAATAACATAATAATAAAAGAGAGAAGTAAAGAGATAAAACAATAATAAAATAGATAGAGAAAGAGATAACATAATACTGAAAGAGATAAAACAATAATAAAACAGATAGAGAAAAAGATATCATAATAATGAAAAAGATAAAACAATAATGAAATAGATAAAACAATAATGAAATAGATAAAACAATAATGAAATAGATAGAGAAAGATATAACATAATAATAAAAGAGAGAAATAAAGAGATAAAACAATAATAAAATAAATAGAGAAAGAGATAACAAATAATAAAATAGATAGAGAAAGAGATAAAACAATAATAAAATATATAATGAAAGAGATAAAACAATAATGAAATAGATAGAGAAAGAGATACTATAATACTAAAAGAGGTCAATAGAGATAACACGATAATAAAATAAATAGAGAAGGAGATAACAAATAATAAAATAGATAGAGAAAGAGATAAAACAATAATAAAATATATAGAGAAAGAGATAACATAATAATGAAAGAGATAAAATAAATAGAGAATAAGATAACAAATAAAAAAATAGATAGAGAAAGAGACAACATAATAATGAAAGAGATAAAACAATAATGAAATAGATAAAAAAAGAGATAACAAATAATTACAGAGAGAGCGAGAGAGAGATAGAGATAACATAATAATAAAAGAGAGAAATAGAGATAAAACAATAATGAAATAGATAGAAAAAGAAATAACAAATAATTACAGAGAGAGGGAAAGAGATAATAAGAGAGGAGAGAAGGTTGAGCAAACTTCCTCGTAAGTACATGGCGGCTGCACAAGAACACTTTGATGTCTTGGGGCGAATTGTGTGGCAGAAAAAGAAGTTTTTTTGGTTTATTAAACGTACTTTCACTCCGAGGGACGTTGTATCGTTTGGTTGTATGCTTTGGTATCGTTTAGTAACTTTCATACCATTTTTGGTGGCATGTCCGTCATGCGTTTTGAATACCTACTTCACTGCTAACACCCAGTCCATCAATTGGTTTCGCTTTTCACATAAAAGTAGAATCGAGTTTACGTTGTTATGGCTTAGATTCGCCGAATTTAATTCAGGTTTTATGATATTTACGATCTTTTTTTTTAGAAATATAAATCGTTTTTATGATTCATTTAATTAAAACTTTCTTAGATTTCCAATACGAGACTTCCAAAACTTGTCTTAGGTTTTTTTTTAAGTTATGGCAACACTTTATTTGAAGTCATATGCCAAACAACTGGTGAGATTGGTGTTGGTAATTCAAATACAAACGTTTACATTTGGAAAGAATGAACATTTTTCATGTATCAGTTAAAGAAACATTTTTACATATAAAACGATGTATAATTATAAAAATATTTCTAATTTTAAAAATATTTACAATTATAAAAATATTTACAATTATAAAAATATTTAAAATTATAAAAATATATACCAAAAATTATAGTCATACAAATATGTACAATTATAAAAATACTTATGATTACACTGAGATGCATTCAAAAAAATTGTTTGTAACAAAGATGTCATCAACATTGCCCATGGAGTTTTTGCATGCTGATTCCAGAAATCAAACTCATTTTCTCCGGGAGGTTTGCATGTTTTTGTAATAACCGATACTTAATTATTCAGGTTCATCTTGCAGAAATGTTTCTGAGCCAAGCCTATAAAAATTCTGTAAATTCACCCAATTCACCCAAGCTGGCAGGGAAGTAGTCAAGATGGCTATGGAGCAAATGCATTTTTATGCTAATCCGTGCACCAGCCATCTAATATGCTTGAAACATGTTCACAATTCTTTCCTTGTAATCATCCGCTTTTGTGTTCCCCACAAAGCCTGTTACAACTGACTTAAAACTATTCCAAGCATTTATTTCATGTGGTGTTAACGCTTCAGTAAAACCGGCATCTGAAATAAACTCACGAATCTGTGGTTCAACAAACATGCCGGCTTCCATTTTAGTTTTACTCACAGAAGGGAATTTGTGGGACAGGTGCTTAAACCCTTCTCCATCTTTCGGAAGTGCTTTTACAAAATTTTTCGTCAATCCCAGCTTGATATGAAATGGAGGTAAACGCACTTTATTGGCTGATACTAGTGGTAGAGCTTTGACGTTATAGCGGCCAAGTACAAATTCCGTCCGTTTTGGCCATTGAACTTGACGGTAGTGTATGGAATCTGCACGGCTATCCAACAAGCATAAAAAGCATGGATACTTTGTGTAGCCTATGTCCAGAAATAAAAAAATACTTTGAACCTCCAGGTTACCACAAATAAGCCAGTTGTGACTTGATATTGTATGTTGTTAAGAAGAAATGACATGATAGCATAGGTTTCTTTCAGGGTAACGGAATGCGAATAGGCAATGATGCTACTTTTTGCCATAAAAAGTAGCACGGCTTTCAGGATCCTTGTAGAGGAGTTGATAAAGAACCTCCAATCATCAGGATGGTATTGCTTGCCCATATTTCCCCCAAGACCTGAAACATAATGGCAATACACCATGTCATCTGTCTTAGCGAAGTACCGCACACATTCCCGCTTTATATGCCTGTACCATGCAAAGTATGTGTTGCTTTCAAAAATATTTTTCTCTGATAACCTTGAGCTCAGCAATTGTGCAGATTCTTTTCACAGGCCAATATCTCAAACAAGGTCTTCTAGCTCATTTTGGCTAAACAACTGATGGCTTTTCCCACGGATCATGATAGGGATAAACTCTTCTTCCACATCTGCATCTTCATGGTCACTACTTAAAGAGTTACTTGAACTCCTATGGTTTTCAGGACGTATTGGTACTGGGTCGTCATCCCTGTGTGGTACAGGTCGGATAGCTGATGGAATGTTAGGATATTTAATGTGTTTCTTGCTTTTAGCATTCCTCCCCAGCAGTTTTACTATACAAAAACAGCAGTCAGCATTGTGATTTGTCAGTTCTAGCCAAACCATTGCTGTACCAAATGGCATTGAAGTACGTTTCCCTTTAATCCATTGGCTTAACCAAATACAATTCACACAGGCAATTTGAGGAGCCAATGGGCTGTTCTGATCACCTAGTTCAATAGCAAAGTATGCACGATACAGACGTTTTACTGAAAATGTGATGGTACGCTTCCGTTTTTAGGTTGTGTAGTTTCCGCATATGTAGAAGAATAAGTCAGGATAGTTCTTGCAAGTCTGCGACATCCTTCAGTTAATCTGCAACAAAATAAATATACATAAGACACAGTCAATGATCACACACAGACATTACACGGTAATAACATTATCGACATAGCTGCCTATGAACCTATTACTATAACATTATAACTAGAACCTCAGGAGCAAAACGTATACTACCACAGTGTTCAGCACGCAAAATTGAACTGGAAAATTATATTTTCATTTTAGTTACATTTTTGATGCAGCTCAGTGTTATAGGAGTATTTTTAGTTATAAAATCATTCATACATATACAAATATGTAAATCTACAAAATGTTTCACCATTACGAAATGAACATTTCCCAAATGTTTGCAAGAGCCCTTAATCATGCAAAAAAGTTGCAACCCATTAAAACCCTTTTTTGGCCAATGTTGAAATAAATTAGCAATGCAATGTTTCTTTTTTGTCTTTCGTTCGGTTTTGATTTAAAATCATCTGTGAAACCGGTTTGATTTAATTTTTATTTATGTAATTGAATGGACTACTTTCAATGTTTAGTTTCTTCACCTCAGTTGGAAACAAAAGTTAAACATGGTTTGTTGACCATCTCAATTATTTATTAATGTTTTATACTTTGTAGTGGTTTAATAATCAGAGGAACTTAATTTAGATTTAGTAAAATATTAAATTAAATTTATAAAATATTAAATAAGATTTATTAAAATATTTCATTTCATTTATTAAAAGATTGAATGTAGTTTATTACATTATTAAATTAAATTTGTAATAAATCTAATTCGATATTTTAATAATGTTGAATTAAAGCCTGGACATTAGAACCTGGTTGCTTATCCATGTTTTTGCCAGTGTTTAGTTACTTACAAGTATGCCTTAAAGATCGAACAATTCATTCTAATGCTACATTAGAATCCAATAATAAAAAATCAAATTACTCAACACAAAAGTACATTGGAAAGTTAAACAAAAAATGTATTTTAATTTTAATTTCAATTTATTATTTTCTAAAGTACACTTATTCTTTATAATTAATTAAATTTATTATTTTCTAAAGTACACTTATTCTTTATAATTAATTAAATTTATTATTTTCTAAAGTACACTTCTTCTTTATAATTAATTAAATTTATTATTTTCTAAAGTTCACTTCTTCTTTATAATTAATTAAATTGCTGATAAAACTTCCGTTCGTTTTCATCTTCAGTTAATTATTTGTGGGGAAATATTTTTTCACAAACTTAATAATAATAATAACAAAACATTAAAGTTTGTTAGAAAATAAAAGTAATAGTTTATTGTGTGTATTATAATGTATCATTATAGTGTTGGTAAGATACGACTTAGAGGGTAAATTCTAAAGTATTATATTTACTTTAACAAACTAAAAAAATATTAATTTTTCACCTAAAACTAATTGTATATTTTTCCAAACTTTATCCTGTCCTGCTGAAAATAAAAATAAATAAAACGAATAAAAAACAAATTTACATTTCCCAGATTTAATCTTGACGTAATATTAAAAATTTCGACATATAAGCAGCCAATAAAGTACAAATCGAATGAATCATCTTAATATTTAATAAACTTTTCTCGACATTTGAATTAATATTTATGGACTTCCAAATAAAGTCGTGTATTAGGAGAAGTTCACATTTGCGTTTGATCGTTTGTTGGGTCAAATGGTACAAATTTTGAAGCATTTTGTTTTGTAATGTAAATTAGCATTATTGTTGTTGCTAACATTATAAACATTATTTTTAATGTTATAATTTTTTTTAATATTAATATTGTTATTTTTTTCTTATATTATTGCAATTATAGTAAATCTATATAGGGCCATGGTACTTTATTGAGTTTTTATACTACCTTTAAGAACAAATAAAATCTGTCTGTTGCTATTACTACAATTCGTGTGATTAACAAAATCAAATGAGAGAAGACCGAGCATCAAAAAGAGTTTTGCTATTAAATGAAGGAAAGAGGAGGACCAAGGGTGAGATGGATGGACAGGAAATGGTTAATTTATTAATGGGACACGAGTTTATACAAAAGCTAATTAGATATAATCACCATTGTTAGGATAGTTGTTGGTTCTTTCAGTTTCTCTTAGCTTATAATTTTGTTTTATATATTGTTTATGTTTTCATAACCTCATTCACAATTCTAAAATTATGGTTTGTTAATTCTTTTAAAATCATTTTAGCTCATGGTTAAAATTACGATTTATTAATACAAGGATGTATTTTTTCTCAAACTTAATTCTTAATTATCATCAAATTACATATCCTATAAAGTCAAGAGACTGTTTGGCTGAAGAAAAGGTTTTGTTTTCCTTATATCGATTATTCAAACACCAATGTTGTTGCAATACAAACACTCTAAATTTTCAATTTACTTAAAATTTGACAATTTAGCCTTCATGTTTGAATAATTTAGGTTATCAAATTAATTTTAAGTAATTGATGAGAAGAACAAAAAAAATATTATAATTGAAACTATTTTAAATTTTGATGATCCATGTCGAGTTTAGAGGTAGCAAGTCAGGTGTGTTAAATGTAAACTAAAATATATATATATATATATATATATATATTCGTAAATGTGTGTTTATGTATGTGCGTATGTAATAACATATCAGCGTCATTATGTGTCAAAAATACTTAAATAACTGAAATAGTCAAACCTAAACTATAACTGTTTAAAAATTAATTAACTATAACAAAAAATCCTGTAAATTATTAAGCAAGATTTTTCAGAAAATTTACAATTCTTTCATAAAGTAAATTATCATAAATTATGAAATATGTCCAAATGTTTTGATAAAAAAATATGTTACAAAACTATTTTAAAACATTAGCTTTAACAGAACATAATGTTTACGTTTTTTTTATCTTTATCAACGTTTTTAATTATAAGAAAAACATTTTGATATTAACAACCTAGATTTCAATAAAACGTTCGACCGATTATGTTTAGATTTTAATTTCACAAACTAATTAACTGAAGAATTTTAAGAGATTTAAAAAATCAGATCATAACTCAAATTTAAAAAATATTTTAGCTGAGATTTTTGGTGTCAAAAAATGATTTATATCTCAGCTGAGCCCAAGCATAATCAAAAGATTTTTAAACTTTCAAATTTTAATCTTTTAATTTATTTTTTCAATATTTTTGTTTAATAACAAGGATTAAGTTGTCCTTAGCCTTTGTTTTAATGTTATAAGATTTTTATTTTTATAGTTTCATATTTTTCTTTTAAGTTTTACGTGTATCTTTTTAATTTATGTTTTCCTTTAATGTTATATTTTTTTTAACATTTATATGTTTCCTTTAAAATTTATAGTTTTTCTTTGCATTCTATAACTTTTCTTTAAACTTCAAATTGTTCTTTTATATTTTACATTTTCCCTTAAATTATATTTCTCTTTCTATACTGATTTTTAAAAAGTCTTAAAACCAAACTTATAAATCATTTATTTTTATTCTTTATTTAGTATACAAAGAACATCAAATTAAAAGTTAAAATAGATAGTTTATTATGACATGAAAATACAAAATTGTTTGTTAGATTTGTCAGTAATTGTTTAGTCGGTATTACTTTAAGCTGAATCTCACAGTTGAAGTTTTTCACGGACTTGAACATTAAATATTCTTCAACACTATTAGTTCCTGCAAGTAATAATTATTTGTTTTTTATCCAATGGGAATTTTAATGATTAATAAATAATTGCTTAAATGCCTTTATAATAAAAGATTTCTTGACTGAATAAGTCTCATAACAAGTTCTTCTTCATTTATCTTTATTATGTTCAAATTAATGATTATTTAAAGCACATTAATACTATAAGGACTGGAGCTGTCTACGAAGTTGGTAATTCATTTTATTCTAACATTATTAAATGTTTATATAAATTTAGGTATAAAAACATTTATTTAATGTTAATATCTAATTTAATGTTCATGAAATAAAGTAACAAACAACCATTTTTTTGTTATTTTATTAGCCATTAAGTTAAGCATTATGGTATTATAAACCCTAACTTTTATACTTAGGAAATCTTTACTTTGTTAATTAGTTTTTTAATTCCTTTGAGTTTTGTGACTTTTTTAAATTTTATAGTTTGACAAAGTTTTTTGTTCGATTCTAAAACTTGTATTGTATTTAAATATAATTAAGAATAAAGTTTTTGTCTCTTACCATCTTGTCTAATATTAAAAAACTTGTTCATATCAAGCAGACCATTCACATAATCCTTTGTTCTACATTTTAGTGATGCAAAAACTGAATGGATAAGCTCCCAGCAATAAAATCCAAACTTAATTGTTTGATATAACATTTTAAACTGATTAGAATTTTATAAAAAATACAAACTGTTATTAAAAACTTAAATTGCTTAAAATATTTTTGAATCCATAACATGGATAGGAAACCAAAACTGTCTATTGTATCTATCAAAATGTTTTATTTATATGCATTTTTTGTTTTATAAAATAAAATTATAATGGACAATAAAACGTTTGGTCTTCTTGCATAGATAAAAACAATTTTTATCTGTCTTATATAATTTAAAAGTTTTTTTTGTAACTTATCTCAGCATGAGTATGTTAATTCTGGTTGTCTTTTACATTACTTCGAAAAACCAGTAGCACCAATTTTCACGAAGCTTGCTATTACACAACTGTTGTTTAAAAACTGGTGCCCAGTTCTGTTTTTGTTTCTGTAAATAGTTTTCATTTTATTAATTTATCTTGTTCATGTCGCAGTTTTCATTATTTATGTTTTCTTGTCTGTTTATAATGAACAAATTTTAATACAATAAATTAATAATAAGTTATTAAATTAAAATATTACTCACACTATTTTTAAGGTTTGATAGCATTGTTATCTATATTTTAAGTTGAACTAATTTGCTTAACTAAATTATCTTTCTTTTACATTTTTTTTATTTTTCTATTTTATTTTATTCCGAATCCTCATAAATCAATCCCAACAACGTAAATTACCCAAACTACCCATTTAATTTAAAGTAATTTTGATAATTACTTGATTATCGGCCCTGTAATTAACTTTCTATTAAAGCTTTTCCTTGTAGCTATTATTTAATTAAGTATTTTTCATCGAGTTTAATTTGAGGAAACATTTTATTTAATTAAAATTATTAAAAGTTTAACAGTTTTCAACTTTTTCTTACCCCATTTATAATGCCACGACATCTTATATTAAAATGCTAATTTTATAATATTTTTCTTCGTATTTTTCTTATTATTGCTTTTGCTATTACTGTATTGGTGTTGTTATTCTTATTTACATTATTAAACAAATAATAATAGTATTTATTAATCCTTTACAGTATTTATCAATACACATAATTTACTATTATCTGATCTAAATTTCGAAGAGTAAGTTCATAAATAACACTATTGTTACAATAAAAATAGATTGCATACAATTAAACACTTTTAAGCTTCTATTCAAGTAAATTTTGGTCTTACTATCGTTATTTATCTCTTTAATTATCCTTATCATTGTTATTAATCTAATTGTTTACAATGTTTTCTCCAAAATCAATCAAGATAAACTTTATTGCTACCTCTATCACTACATTATTTTTGAGTAATGTAGGAAGTCCTCCCACTATTCACTTATTAATGTTGCAGGGACTGATAAATTTATTTTATTTTTCCAGCCTTGACTAAAACTTAAATTTCTTGTTTTTCGAAAAAAATGGTTCAGCATAAACATATAATTCGTTTTAGAAATTGGTAAAATATTTGGTTGAATTTTATATCCAGAATTGTTTTTGTTTTCATTATTACTTATAAAGCAACGCATAGTTATTTATTTTATCATACTTGGTTTGGTTTCTATTTAAAATTAATGTTTCTGTTTTTTATTATTAATTTTTCCTTTTTTTTTTATTTTTATGTATTTTATAATTATTTAATTTAACAATCTATATCTTATTTCTACATTATATACAATTATTTTATTAAACAACCTATAATATATGTCTGTATTATATAAAAAAATTTATAAAACAACCTATAATGTATTTATGAATCCAAAGTCTTGCGTTACATTACCCTCAGTCATAAAAAACATTTAGTAATTATCGTCGAAAACGATAGGCTCTGTAGTGCCAGATGGCTCTTTTAAGTGCCTCATTAGGCATTAGAGGAACATGTGACACCACATTTAACGCATCAGCACAATTACGAGTGCCAGTCTATGTATCGAGTTATGGCACTAATGTGTGTGTGTAACAAACAAATAAAACATTTCTTGTTCTTAAAATACTATTGGAATGTTGCATAAGTTGTTATAACATATTAGCACTCTAATGTTACGTAAATTGTTATAATATTCAAGTATTATATATATTTTTAACGCGTTCGAGTGTTACATAAATTATTATAACATTCTAATGTTACATACATTGTTGTAACATTCAAGTGTTACATAAGTTTTATAACGTTTGTTGAGTGTTATATATTTCTTATAACGTTCGAATGTTACATAAATTGTTATAAAATTCGAATGTTACTTAAATTGTTATAATATTCGAATGCTATATAAATTGTTATAACGTTCGAGTGCTGTATAACTTCTTATAACATTCGAGTGTTACTTAAATTGTTGTAATATTAGAATGTTACAAACATTTTTATAACATTTGAATGCTACACAAATTGTTATAACGTTCGAGTGTTGTATAACTTCTTATAACATTCGAGTGTTACTTAAATTGTTGTAATATTAGAATGTTACAAACATTTTTATAACATT
>JARUHE010309122.1:0-12189 GCA_031471125.1 Archaeomysis grebnitzkii | reverse complement strand
GTATATATACATAAAACAATTTAATGCATTCTGATATGCGAAACTAAGAAAACGATTAGTAACATAATACTCAGTTGATAATTTAATAATACACCTCTACCAACCAACAGTAAGGTACGATACAAAAAAAAACTTTTCTTTAGCATTGGAGATCTTGCTTATGAGAGAACAAAATCCATTCAGCATAAGGATGAAATTAAACTAAGCTTTGTTGTGAGTTTTGTCTATCTTGTGGACTCGAAACGGAACATGTTTCAGGTAAAATGTGACGATCATGAATTTTAATCTGTATAGAAAGTTATTATTTTTACATTGGCATATTGCAACACTGTAGTCAATTTTCTTTGCCCATCAGCTATATCACTGTAAACAACATTCATCGCAGAGAAAATCTTTAACATATATCATTACTAGCAATACCAGTAAATCATCTTTATCAACACCAACACAACAAATTTATCATTACCAACATACGAGTATGACATATTTATCCGTCCTAACACTATATTAAGCTAAAAGGCGCTAAATAAATTTGAAAATTATTATTATTATTATATAAACAAAAAAAACGTCAATTACCATATTCATCACCACGACACATTTATAATTAACTTACCCCTTTCACAACTGACTGAAATACATTCAAATAATTATGAAAAACTACCTTTATTGTATGGAACGATTTCGTCCCATCAGGAATGAAAGGGTTAAACCACTATATCCAAAAGAACCAACCATACAATTTCTCCAATCACCATAAACATCACTGTATCTGTATTCACCAGTCACCACACAACTGCAACACCATCCCAAACAAACTAAGTTTACATCTATCAACATCACAACTATACATTATGCAGGTACGACTTAGGCGCGTGTGCGTGCATGTGTATGTGTATGAATGTTTCCCCGATAAAATTGCTTAACAGAAACAGTGAAGGTAATTATAAAATCCGATATTTTCATCACTAATGTAAACGTTTCTTTTGACCTTTCCAATCCCAAAGAAGAAAAAAATCCAATATAATGTCAAGAATCTAAATTTAGGACTAATTTAAAAAGGATCTTTCTGTGGACATAAATATTGAATTCAAGCTTATAGGGTTTGCACAAATGGAAAACAAAATTTAATTTAGGTTTTATAATTTAAAACTAACAAATTCCAATCTATATTATTACTTTTATTAGTATTTTTATTATTTCCGTTGGTATTGTTGTAATTATTATTATCATTGTTATATCTCAAATAATAACTTCATTAGCATAAACTAAATTTAATAGAATTCAGCAAAGAAATAAAGTTGCAAAATGAGTAAAGTAAAGTAAATTTGTATACAAATTGACGCATCTACATTCAGCTCAGAGAGCCTGAGCATATAAACTGCCACGCCGCGTATACAAATGAACAAATCTACTCCATCCATGCAAACAAATATACACAAAACACATAAATATATTCAAAGTAATGCAAGAATAATGTAGCAGACATTTATTAATAGGTCCCAAGTACATAAAGTTTTATTTATGAGTTTTTTTTTCAGTTGTTGTGCAAATTATGATCCCATATTCTATGCAACATAATACGTGTTTCATAATAAATAGCATCGAATAAATTTTGTTGTTGCTATTTCAATTATAAATGGCTCACCAAGAATTATTACAGATTGAGATACACAGACAAATAAAATCTACTTCATATATCAGTCTTTTATTTTTGGTTTTATTCAATGATTTCTCTTGCAATTTGTATGTTTTTTATTGATAAAATATGGAATACATAAATAACTTCCGTAGTTTAATTAATTTATTTAAATATACAATGAAAAGTCAAATACAAATTAATTATAATTATTTATAGGAACATAAAAATGACTTAAATACTCTTGATTTAGTCACAAAAAAGTGCAAAAAAGTTTCCAAAATTTTTCAAAACGTTTCAATTTTTATTTAGTTCTAAAAAGTAAATAATTTTGTAACAAAATATTTTATTTTTAGAAAATTTATTTTGTTACATAAACCAAATGTTTGAAGTTCATCATTATGTAACAATTTTAATGAAAAATAAAAATTAAAAAATTGATAAAGATGAAAGGAAATATAAAATACGAGGCAGATAAAAAATGTCTAAACTCAATTTAAAAAATTGCCAGATATAAAAGAAAAGAGATAAGCGTTTCTTCGATATCCTTCAACAGATTTACGAATACTTTTGAATAAATTCAATTTTCTATCAAGTCTTTCAAATAAAAAAGAGATATACCATAAAACAACTTATACGAGAAATTGCCTAGATTTCACTTTAATATTCTTCCTTTTTGTTTTTAAATGTGATATTAATGGAGAAGCTTATGCAATATATAATGTGATTGGATTGAAAACTAAATGAAGAAATATTCAAAATGTTAAAGTAACTGACAGCATAAATAAATAGCATTTCTGCAATAGTTGCAGAATTGTCACGTATTAATTTCAATTTTCTCATAAGTTAAATAATATTGAATAATTAATTATTTAACATTTGTTTAAGTTGATTTGATGAAAACGATTTTAAAAGATCCTCAAAAAAAAACATTAAATCACCTAGTTTAATTTATTTTTAAATTTGAGAAATAATTGTGTTTGATACAAAAAAACGTGTAAATGTTCACCAAATTTTAAAATATAACTTTTAGTTATTTTATTTTATCTTTTAATTATCAACCCATTAAAATTGTCTTTGTATTTGATTTTGTAACCTTGAAAACATATTATTGACAAGCCTTTCAGTTGAGACTAACCAAAACAATCTTAAAAATATTTTTGTTTTAATTTGTTATAGCAATAAACAAAGTATGCACAAGTTTATATCATGTCATGTTATTTTCTAGGTGACATAAAAATGCTAGAGTTGAATCTTTAAGATAAAACGTTTTGAATTTTTGTCTTACAGTAATAATCATTGTCGCAAAAATTCAGCTACCAAACAAAAATCATTTTTGTTTTTTATTATGTATTGTTATTATTATTGTATTATTTATATTATTATATATTTTGTTTTTATTATTATTTTTTATTATTTATTTGTTTATCTTGTAATATTAAAAGTGTGAATTTCAATGAAAAAGGGCTCTAAAATTATATTTTATAACTCTCAACAATTGTATTTCTGTTAATGAAAAATGTTTGTTAAAAAAACTTGTAGCAACTTTGTATTAGTCTAAAATCAGAAATTGTATTCCTGCAACCAATCAAATTAAATTCTGTAACAGTGTCAAATTTTCCGATAAATACATCAATTTTTTTTAAATTATTATTCAGCGGATATTTTACAACGAAATAAATTCCATCATAGTGTAGTTGATATAGCAATAGTATTTTGATAAAAAAAATCGTAGTAATAATAATATTTTAACCATTTGTTTCATGGAACCTTTCCCATTAGCCCAATTTTGTAAATGTTTGAGAAACAATTCCCCAGCAGTAGAAAAAATCTACTATTTAAAATAATATGTATAACAGTTATTGAAATATGATGTGGTCACTATAGTGACAAAAATTAATGCAGTTACATTGTTCATGTGGTTCAAGAGCGAACCCTGAGGGCAGGAGTTTAAAATATCACTCATATTTATCATAGGTATACAAATATGATTCACAATGCCAATAAGTTTTTGCGCGCACAAAAGTGAAATGAAAAAACAAAGCTCACATATTAACCAACACCTTCCATACATTCTTAAGTCTAAATAAAGATTTCAATAAATTTAAACAAACAAAATCTTTGAATTTTACAATAAAGAACTAAACAAGGAATAAATGAACAAACTTTCTCAATAAAAACTCCAAACTTCCAACATCTTTACTTCCACAAATTTATCTATATTAACAAATTTTACAAGCCGTAAAATTGAACATTTTCAAACCAAATTATAAGAGTTGTATTCAAAATTATTTTTTGTTTCAAATTCGACCCAATTTGATTCTTTTGAAATTTGTTTTGATGTATTTTGTATTTTTATGGATTACATTTTTTGTCAGTTTGTTAATTGAAAATAAAAATTGTGGATCACACATAAATACACCAAATTGTTTTTCGGCAGATGTTCTCAACTTTCAACATTTTTATCTTTTGGTTGTTACAAATATTTATAAATTTTATTTATATTCTTTTTTAAAGGAAACATAGATACATGTTGAATCCAGCTGCTATGACTATTGTTTGTTACACTTTTACATGTTAACTCTGATGCGGCTCTGAGTGCAAAGTATGTTTACTGCCTTGAATAACAAATCATCTAATGTTAGAATAATGTGATCTATCCAACTATAACTAGAACCAACGATGCTTGATATCGATAACTTTAGCTCATGATCTTTTAAATTTAGTCAAACTATTTTAAAACATTGTTGAAATACATAAAAATATTTAAAGATTAATATTCGAATTTTAATGCAAAAATATTTGAAAAATGATTCAATGGCATTTACAAAGAAATAAATGGAACTGGAATAATAAATGGAAATATTAATAAAAGAAGCCAAATAAATGTTAATGTCATTAGTTTATTTTATACTAAGTCATGAAAAATAATTATTCTTGAAGATAATTTTATTTTTAATTAAAAAAATATATTTCACTGGAAAGTATTATGTTTCTTATTTGATATATTTATATAATGTTAGATCTACTGAGAAAAAAAGGTTCTAATTGTGTTAAGAAATGTAAGAAGGCAAACATAATATAATTCATGAAATAAAGAAGAAGAGATCATGATAAGAAACATAAGTGAGAAAATGAAAGCAAAAACAAATGAAAAATATCTTAAATACTACTCAGGATCGGAAGAGTTTCATCAAAATATTGATATCAGTAGAAAAGAAAAATTGCATTCGAATTTTTTTATCCTCTGCATTTTTACAGCAAAATAATAAAAAAATAAATAAAAAATAAATATAAAAATCATATATGAAAACATTTTTTTACAGAAAAATAATAAAAAAATAAATAAAAAATAAATATAAAAATCATATATGAAAACATAAGGAAATGGTAAATAAAATTTGTGATAAAAAGACAACAACGCCTGGCAATTTGATCCCTTTTGATGTTGATATTTGCTTTAGCAAGACCTACGAAAACACAATTTAATTTTTCACAGTTTGAAGGTATTGAAAAACGCATTGCTTAAAACAAATTGAAAAAGTTTTATATGCACACTTCAAAAACAAACCAACAATGGATTTGTGATTTGATAGTTTTAGTTTGGATAATGAACTCTATCAGTTGAAAAGTTTACCAACTGTTAATACACAAATTGGTAGAATTTACTTTTGTTTCATTTCTATTTTGTTTTTCTTTCAAATATCAAAACTAATAAATAGTTCATTCAACACTTCAAAACATTTTTATTTTTGCGCAAATAAAAATTGAATTACATTTTTTTATTAAGTTTAGGCGCTATGAGTCAGGGTATGGTTGCGAAGAACTTCATGGCCTTAAGTGACAACATCATTTGGTGTTCCTGTCTGAGTATAACTACACCCAACATTGCTCAGCTTCGCTGACGTTTTGTGGACACAAACAGGGATGGCACAATTAGAGGAGACTTCTTTGTTGTGTTTGTTTTATTTGAAGAGCGAGCTCTGGACGAAAAAAGCTTTAATTAAGAATTTTTTTCACAGTTATGGTCGCAAAATTATGGAATATTTTTCGCATTATAGTGAATTTTGTGAACAAGCATTATTGATCACAAAATACAATTAAATTTATAAGAAATTTTGCTCAACGTGCGTAGCCATAGAAATGGCATTTCATTGTTGTTGTTATTATCCTCGTCGCGGTTGGCGTTGGACACTGACTTGAATGTTCTGTATAATCTATAATTTATAATTCCATTATATAAAAAGTTTAGAAATATCCGGTTGTGAAACTCAATGTTTATTTAAACGCATTATAACGAATAATAAAACGTTTTGACAGTTATTATTTAGCATTCGTCATTCATCATATAATAATATCTAAATAATAATGTAATCAAAAAAATTTAACCGACGTCGATATATAAAAACATTTACTGTAGACAAGACCTTTCACATGGTGTTTCTGATGATGCATTTAATCATTGCATTTCAAATGAAAGTAAAAATAATAAATTTAGACTAAATAACTCAACTTAAACAAAATAAAATTAATATAGCTAACTTAACTCAAAATTATTAAGACGTGCTAGTTTTATGGTTGACTGGTTAATTAATTAATAAACTATAAATAATAAAATGACGAAAATTAATGCAAAAATTAAGCTATAATGAAATAAATAAATAAAACAAAACCTAACATTACTTTTAAATGGACTTAATTCAACAAAAAAACTTTACTGACATTTTTAAAAACACGAACAAATAATAATTTTGGATTTGAACAAAAAGGAAACAAAAAGTTGTAAAAGAAATAAAATTTAGAGGGTACAAAAATTTCACAGAATTTGCATGGAAAGGTTTCAGAAAAAGAATTGAGTTCAGATTTTAATCTCAGATAAGAACAACGAATTCAAATATTACAAAAATTATTTTAAAAAATTTTGATTGCAACACTTTTGTTTGTTTTTGAAACATTGAAAATAGTCACACAATTTTTTTTTAATATCTTTAAAAAACCAATTATTTCGTTTCACTTATAATACAACTTAGGAAAATTCCATATTTAGCAGAACACAAAGACAGTTTTAATGTATTTATGTTAATGAAATACTAAAATGTAAAGGAACAAATACTCTTTTTTAGATTTCATCAATAAAGATGAAACTGAAAATGGACTAAAATTGCAATTGAAATAATATAAACTGCAGCCACAACTCATACTTTCAGAGCTCATATATGTAAGAGAACATAGGGTCATTGCACGATTACCGACAGTGTTTGTAATTACCGACACCCGAATGCTAATTGCAATGCACTTTAATCCAACTGCATAAAGTTAATCTCGGCAATTACAAAAACAGTCGATAACCGTGCAATGACCCTAATTAAATGTTCAAC
The DNA here is from genome assembly GCA_031471125.1 of Archaeomysis grebnitzkii. Classification (NCBI taxonomy): domain Eukaryota; kingdom Metazoa; phylum Arthropoda; class Malacostraca; order Mysida; family Mysidae; genus Archaeomysis; species Archaeomysis grebnitzkii. The sequence goes on along the minus strand of JARUHE010309122.1, from coordinate 5,172 downwards.
ATGTTTTAACTAATCAAAATTTTTGAGCTTAGCCTTAGATTACAATTTTAAAATTTAAATCTAATAAATATAAAATTTTAGTTCACAAATTTTCAATTTTAAATTTTAAATCTAATAAATATAAAATTTTAGTTAAACCATTTTCATTTCTCGAAGTTTTAATTAGGGAAGTAATTATTTAGCGATCAAGAAAAATATTTTTATAATGAAGTCTTTAACAATTTTTAAAATTAAACACCTTTACGATTTTATTTTCTGTTGAGAATTGAAAACTTCTATAAAAAGTATAACTTTTATGAAAGGTGTTCAAAAATAGTTTCAACAGCCACTGGAACATGTTTATGAACTGAATAACTTGACAAAAGCATGATAAAAAAATAAATAACATCAAAAGAAATGGTTAAGACAATTATAATTATATTGTTAACTATCAATAACAACAACAATAACACAACTGTTATAAATACTAATAGTAACAATAATACAAATAATAAAAAAACAATATAAATAATAGTAAGAATAAGGTTAACAATAAATAACTATGTAACAAAGATCGTAATTTACTAGAAATCCAACAATAACAATATTAACACCAATTTAATAGTAATGATAACGTTTTAGACAAAACATAATTGCATTAATAATATATTAATAACATATAATGATGCATTTATTTATAAACACAAAAACAATGCATTGCAAGTAGTCAAAGTTCACTTTTAGAACCAATAGGTTACAGATTAAATAAAACAATCAAATGTGAGCACCAAAAACAGGTTAATCATGAAAAATTAAGATATAAATGGAGATTACAATTCATTTTATTATATGTTTAACACAAAAAAAACTATTATGTGTTTCATCATACTAAAGATTATCAAAAAGTTTTGCAGACAACAATCATTTTTTGTGTTCCTTTATCTAGACATTAACTAGCCATATCTGACCAGCGGTGTCAATAAATGATTTTTCAACATATCCAAAAAAATACTCAAATAGAGAACCATAATGATACAATTTTTTACACTAATTTTTTTATAACTCTTCAAATAAGAAATACTAGTTTATGTGAATGTAAATTATAATTTCACATTATTTTTTATAGTAATGGCTAGTGTGAAGGAAACTTTCAACTGCTGCCCTCAGACGTACAGAGCTCGCTCGTCAAGCTACATTTATAATTTAGTCTTATCTAACTGCATCATTCTCCAAAAATAGAACAATTTGTACCCTGAATTTTCAACATATACGGATTCATTGCTCACCTCTAATTATAATGTAAAACAAGTTAATTGTAATTGTAAACCTTCCATGTAATTGCCGGGCTAGAATAAAAGTTTCACTAATTACAACATTGATGAAGTACATCAATTACTGAAAACAATTTTGTAACAAATGTAATAACAAATTCATTCAATAGTAGATACAAAAAATAACAATAGGATCTTCGTCTAGAACTGTTCTCGGTTATTCAAGACAAAGCTTTTTTTTGCTTAACTTTCTTAAGCAACTTCACATTATTTTCCTTCAATTGTGTCCATGTTTGGATTGTTGTTTACAGTTTAGACATACTTGTTCTGCCCTGCGCTGGTACATAGTTCTGTATTTTCTGTATTCATGGCAACCTTACTGGTTACCAAAAATTATCGTATTAATATCGTCAGTTTTTTAAAGTGTTTGGTAGGGTAAGGAAACAGTTTTGTAGGGTAATTTGTTGGTATCGTTACGATAAGGTAATGATGCCATAATTCTAGCCTTGGTTATGCTCACATCTCACAACCTTTTCTTTAATAAAAACTTGTGATTATACTTTTTGGGCACTTTAAACATAAATTAAACTAAATCTATAAGATCTATCAATAAACATTATATAGTACAAATAAAATCAGATTTTGATCAAATTAACGTGATTTTATTTTGTTTAGAATATTATAGATCTATGTTTCAGCCAACCTGTTGCTACACAAGCGATGCAACCTTATCCAACTATACCAACCTCATAAGCATTTGTACCTAATACCTATAAAGTTTTGCAAACCATGTAACAATTTATATTTCCAATATGAAAAAATGTTCTCTCAGCAAAATCAAACTGAAAATAACTAGAGATTGCACCAAAACCTATGAATCGTTTATTAAAAAAAATGGTTGAAAAATGTTTTGGTCAAAAATTTTTACTTTGGGACTATGTAATCCTAGATGAGCGGCCATCGCGTGTGAAATGAAACAGTATTTAATAAAATCTTCGGCAATAATTATTAAAATTTCAGAAAAAGAATATTCCTGTAAATATTAACTAGAATGACACATTAAAGATCTTTTTTCTCAATAAAATGTGCTCTAAATTCCAAACTTTTATGATTAAAAAAACAGTTCAAGAGTGTTTTTGGCTATAACCAAAAAGTTGTTTTTGATGGTGTGGGCCGGAGCGCCATAATAAACAACTTTTGTTAATAAAAATTATCTGCAACTTTTTAAATAAGGTAAACTTTAATATTAATTATTTCCAGACGAGACTGACGACGATGACGACAGAAAACCAATAGCTACATAACCTCGATAAAAACGATTGAGTCAAAAAACTATGATTCATACAAGTTTTGGGGCAGCAAATATTTTAGGTTCAATAGTACATCACCAACTATAAAAAAATGAAAAAAATGTCGCACGCGATTCAACAACTATTACTAAGAATAATAATAATAATATTTGAGGCTTTTATATAACGGGTCTAATCGAACTTACTGATCTTTGCATATCAACCTTAATTTTACTACCACGTCAAGTGATGTGTGCCCTAAGGATTTGCAGCCGACATATTGAGTGTCTTTAAAGCCGGGGTAAGCTTAGCATATTAGATTTTAAGGGAATACATCCACATTCAAATCCCAATAAAATAGCCTTAGAGTGGACTCAAACCGGTGCCATTGAGATTTCTTTATGCAACATTAATCTCCCTGCAGGCAGTGTTCGTATCTACAGTAGCTGAAAATTACTAATAGTAGATCAAAAGTATTAACAAGAACGGACACAATTACTAAGTAAACAATTAATAACAACTGACAATTACTAACAGGAACTGACAATCACTAACAAGAACTGACAATCACTAGCAAACAAAAACAATTTTAACTGACAATTACTAAAAAAAATAATTATTAACAAGAACTACAAAACCATTTCTCGATTTGAAAATACTTAAAACTTCTGAAATGACAACATAATTGATGATTGAATTTAATATAACATCATCCGATGACCACTTATCTCATTTTCGTTTAATGGTTTGAAATTTAATTAAAATTTAATTACGATCCCAACATTTGGAGAAAATATGATGGCATTTTGAATCATTTCACTATTTTCTTCTAAATGTTTTGCAATTTATTTTGTATTGTAAAGTGCAACAGAGTAGTTTTAAACCAATGGTGGCGCTATATAAATCTTTTTGGATTTGATACATTTTATGGTAATCATTATCATTTTTATTAATTTGATTATGATCATTAATATAGGAAGTTTTATTAATATAAATAACATCATTAAAATAACTAGTATTGTTAGCACAACTATCGACTTTAATATAACTGTTATTACTAAACTAACTATCATCATTAACATATACTGTAACTGTAATTATTAAGGCATTATTTATTATCAGTATAACCATATTTCTCAAGACTAATATTTATATTACATATACTAGTATACCATTCTTGTTATATTAGAATTATTGAATTTAAATTATTATACTTGAACCAAATCAAACAACTTAACAAACTTTGATGTTTCATATATTAGTTTATCTTCATGAGAAATTGTAATCATTTATTTTCGATTCAATATTTTCAATCATAGGAAAAACTAACCATTTTTTAATGAACTAATAATAATGAAAAATAATAATAATAATAACAAAGAATAATTATAACAACTTGACATCACAATAACGTTTTAAAGATACACTTATTGATTAATTTGAAATTTAAATACTTACATTTAAACTTTATATAAACATTTTTTTCAGATTTTAATTTTTTCAGAAAATAATTATTATCATCAATTCAATTTACCTACTTTTTTTTTGTCTTTTAATCACAAATTTGCAATGTCATACCTGGAACGAAAATAAAGTTTACTATAAAGTTTCTTGAATAAATAACACGCATGCGCTCAAACTATATTCAAACCCTACAAACATTTTGTTGCGACATCGCGGATCATCGTGCACGATGTCGCGTACGATCGTCTACGATCGTGTACGATTATACACGATGTCGCAACACAATGTTTGTACGGAAATTAAAAAATAAACAGAATATTTGTTTCATTTTAATTTCATTATTAGTTTGTACAAATAAAATGTAAACAAGTAAACGATCAATCAAGAAAACAATTGAGTTGATATTATTTTTTTAAATTCCGATAATTGCAGCTAAATGAATAAAGTGCTTTCATCAGTAATTATTTACATGAAGTCCATTATAGCAAACATGTAAAGAACAATATTGTATATATTGTAAATAACAACGACATTGTTTATATTGTAAATAAAAACATTGCATGTATAATTTTAGGACATGTATTTTCGCAGGTATGTTAATATTTTCCTTATATAATTTAAAACATTTCAATAGCTAAGGTAATATATACTTCAAATTATATTAATTTCAATATTATAATCAAAATTATATGATATAAATTAAACATTAAATAAATATAAAACTTGTGATAGATATTTTAATGAAAAAACTTTGGACGATGAATGTAACTGAACTCATTTGCCTATTCAAACAAAACAATCCATAAACACGAAAACAACTTTTGTTGAACTCAAGCTCAAATAAATATTCAAAGTATTAACAACATTTGATTTAAAGTTGAAGGGTTTACTCAGATAAGTTCAGTAATTGTATATGTAAACACAGCATAAAAAGAAACAAAAATGAAACAAACATTTAGGTAATTGGGAATACCAATAGAGGGGACGGATCATAATTCTATTATAAACGTCTGCACATACTACAACGGGCGGTGGTGGGGTGGTGAGGCACGTCATTTACATATTTTGTTTATGTTCTTGGTTTTATCTGGACATCCCATAGTATGTGGCTGTGTGTGTCTGCATTGGACATGAAAGAGAGAAAGATTTATACATATACACACACACAT